>JANZLF010000191.1:22303-38820 GCA_026546835.1 Erythroxylum foetidum
AGAAGTAATGCTCCATGATGTAGGAGGTAGTTATGCCTCACTTAGGTATTTAAGCAATAACATCAATGACAGAAGCAGCTTCCAAAATTCAATTAAGTCTTTGAATGCTTAGTCTCAAGGGGTTCCAGGTTCCCGCTCTAGAGCCTGAATTCATAGTCAACATAGGTCGCAAAAATAAAACACCCAACCTACCCACTCAAACACTATCTACGCCTTTGACCGAAAGACCCATAACTAGATCTTTAACCCGGGACCATAACAGAGAATCATAAAGTTACATACAAGAATATGTGTATCTTTTTTATTATGAATCATATGAAACTTATAAAGTTGAAGAATAACCAAATCAACTTTTGGTGAAAGGATGATAATGGTATTGAAATGTTAAATTTATACATTTGATGTATTGGAAAGAATAACAATTCATATAACGATGATACTTATATTTCATTAAATTTCTTACGACTTTTTGTGATATAGTCATACGTATTAAATGAAATAATGATTTAAAATTTTAAAAAGTTTAAATTGTTTAAATCTAAGTAAAAATTAAGCATTAAAAATGTTGAAATATTTCGATGAATTCATTACTGTGAGTTTTAATTTTTTAGTTATCTATAAAGAATAAGATTCTCTAGCGAATACCTTCATTGCTGAATTCATAAGAGTATGGATTTATATAAAGAGGAAACTACAATATGAGATATTGTAAGATACAATATTATTTCTTATATCACGATGCCTAGTATAATGACTACCTTCAATAGTTCCCATTGAATCAATTACTAAGATTTCATATTAGATATGAAATGATAAGTTTTGAAAGAGTCAAAGTTAATGATTTAAGGATGTAATGCTTATTTGAAGCATACATTGTCCATTAAGTTTAGAACTGCATTGGATAATAAAACGTTATGAGATATCTAAAGGATTGGATATAATCTTACAAATCTATTGAACAAATTGTTTGTTTCAATCTATATTTATAGTAGAATTGTTCTCAAGATAAGTAGTGGGAGTAAAATGAAATTTGAAAAGTTCAAATCTTATGACAGTGCATCAAAATAGAACTAGTGCCTTTATTAATATATTTTATGTATAGTTGAAAAGCTACAAGATATTGAAAGATTCATTTTAATAATGAATTCAAGGAGTTTGTGTTTGGAGATGATTATAAATTTATTGTATCTACAAAAAGATTAGTGGGAGTATAGTTGTTCTATTTAGTGGGAGTATATGGAGACATATTACTCATAGAGAACAACAATTTTAATTTTCAATTGTTTAAAACATAATTGTTCAAGAACAACTTTTACTGGATATGAAAATGTAACAACTTAATTATAGGAATTAGATCTATAGAGATAGATTAGAAATTGCTTACCTATTCTAACTCCAATTACATAGAAAATGTACGTACTAAAGGTGTTCAGTATTTAAAATATCATATACTCATGAAGTATTGACGATATCTATTATTCTATGTATGAGTTAATATTTGAATTTAAGAAGATAAGGATATAACTTTAGAAGAAAATCCGAATTAAATTTTATTTACTTAAAACAATATTATTTAGAATTGAAAAAGTTCCAATGTAGCAAAGGTTTATGAAACCTGTGGACTAATCCTGCAATGTTGTTTGGTCCTTCTGCTTAACAGTGATATATCCACTGACTGTTGCTTGGAAGCATACATTATAGTATTGAAATCTTTTTAACTTTATCAGAGGCTTTATAAGTGGCATATACCTCAATTGCTCCACTTAAAACAACTTGCTATTGAAAAGTAGTCCTTATATTATATAATACTTATCCGATCGTCCACGATTTTTCTAGGGCTTCAGCAGAATGACGATCGACTATCATACCAATCTGTCGTGCGGGTATTTGCTGTTGTTCCTGCTGAGACTGTAAAATTTGACGAATCAATAGATAAGCCGCTTTCTCGATCTGTTTTCGGGTGAGAGAGATTTGTTGTGGTGCAGGAGAAGGGTGCTGGAAATTTGGATACGTATTGGTCTCAGCATTGTCTTTCAGGGCTACGTTTTGTTCTTTTTGATCTGGATTCTGAGGTTGTGGTTGGTCATTCGGGTGCGAAGACTATGTGCGGGAATCATGATGTGTTGGCGGAAGAGTGGCAAGTAACTGCAAATCCATCCGTTGTAACGAAAGTGCCGCAACGGCGGCTATATCAGGATTGGCTGCTGTCGCCTGACTGATCTGAGTGTTTTTGGATATGGTGTCTTGATGTCAAGTCCCACGGTAGGCGCCAACTGGTTCTGCCTGATTCTGATGAGGCTGAGCACTGGTGTTCGGATCCATGAGATTGGTCGTCTTCAGCAAGAGAATACCTGCAAAAAAGCACAAGGCACGCCAGGAGTTAATAGCCAGCAGGCTCCTCCGACGCTCAAGTTAATCTTTTTGCGAGGGTTTTGGTGGCTGTAAACAGAGAAAGTCAGGGCTCTGAATCTCGTACCTGTATCATGGCAAAGTAGTATCTTATATATAGAATAGATGCTAGGTTTAGGTCTTTACGTATGTATAGAAGGTTTCCACTTGCAAAGAGGCCGTGGTCGCGTGGACCTAGGCCTGGGCCTAACACAGTCGGCCTAACCAATAGTAATTATCAAAAGTGGTGTAATTCAATGATTCCTTTCCATAAAATAATTTATAATTGAAAAGATGAGACTCCACCCTCACTGTAACAGCTTTATCTTGTTCAATCATTTCGGGACTACACTTCCAGGCCCTCCACTACTTTAGTGGCCATTAGCCGTCGCTTTGACAAGGTTTCCTTGTTCTTTACAAGTCAAATGACGATCAACAAAAAGAATTAAATTCGACTTTATTAGTTGTCACCTTTGAAATTCCATACATTTCTCATTTTTTTGCATCAAGAACGTGCTGAAATCTGAGCCCTTTTTTTTTTTTTAAAGTTTTCAGCAAGCGGGTCTATTCCATCTTTGAATGTGTGAAATTTCTATATTGATTAAGAAATCGTGCATTATTAAAATGAAAGCTATTTATAGGGATTTAGTTTGATTCAAAATTCAAGTTTGAATCTTGAGTTAATTGAGTTCGCGAGAATTGACTTGAATAACTTGAACCAGTTAAAACTAATACGATGTCGTCTAAATGTAAAAAAGATTGAAGTGCTAAATTATATATTCACATAAAATAAAGCAAACTTAAAAAATTATATATTCAGATAGTGAATTCCTCTTATCACCCCTTTTTTATATATATTTTAGATAGTAATTTTTATTTGTTAATAAATTTATATTTTAGACAATGGATTTTAAGTGAGGTTCACTTTTATTTAAAAAATAATAATATCAATTAGCATTGATGCAGAGTGGAAGAGTTAACCTCATAAATTTTCATCCCTTTAAGTCAAGTTTTGAATGTTTTGAAAAAATTATGTCCAATTTGAACGTTTTGAAATGATTATATATTTTGTTGCAGCGTTGAGGCTAAAAATATACTTTTAGTAAAAAAAATAAATAAAAGGTTTTAAAATAAGATGTTTGAAAGAGATTGTTAAGGTTGGTTAGATTAATTCCATCAACTGAATTTGAATTAGTAATTTACTAAATAATTTATTTGAATACAGTATTAACAAGTTATTAATTATTTTTAAAATGTTGACTAACTTACATGTAAACAGAAGAAAACTATATAAACATACGGGGCATTGACATACTACTAAAGAAACGTAATTTAATAACAGACTTAAAAGAATGAGTGATCCAAAGCTGAAATCTGAGTCCAAAACAAAACTAGTATGTTATTGTACTTGGCTCGACTCGAAGTAATCGATTACCAATCAGGAGAAGACATGAGATTATCTCAAGAAAATTGCTTCTGTACAGGAAATTCCCTACCTACTGTCTCCTCTACCAAGGAGAATGGAAGAGGTAGAAACACAAGCAAAACTAGCATTACCGCCATACCCATTTTCCATGAAAGGGTAGGAAATCATGGGATCAGAAGATGAGGAAGCTAAAGATTTCACAAGATCATCAAACCCCTCTGCAGAAAAACTATCAGGAGCCCTCAATTTTTCAGGCAATCCAACTTCTTGATCCAAGTACCCCACTACTTGTCTCGCGTTGGGTCGTGCCATTGGGACCGAATTTGAGCACATAATCCCCAGTTTCAACACTATCAACACTTCTTTGTCACTGTAATGGCCATTCAGTCTCTTGTCCACCACATCAAGTACTCTGCCTTCTGCAAATTTTTTCCAAACACAATCCACAAGGACTTCTTCGGGTGACGCCTTGGGCTCAATTGGTCTCCGACCACATGCGACCTCTAGTAAAAGTGCTCCAAATGCATACACATCTGAGCTCTCTGTGGCCTTCCCTGTTCTTGATAGCTCAGGTGCTAAGTACCCCAATGTTCCCACAACCCGTGTAGTGCTCGGGTTTGAACCGTGTTCATACAATCTTGCAAGACCAAAATCACCAAGTCTACCATTTAGCTCATCGTCTAACAGAACATTGCTTGCCTTAATATCTCTGTGAATCACCACTTGCTCATAGCCCTCGTGTAAGTAAAGAAGGCCTGAAGCTACATCTTTTATTATCTTGAACCTTTGTTCCCAATTTAAGACCACTTTAGGCTCATCAAACAAGAACTTGTCTAGACTACCATTAGCCATGAAGTCATAGACAAGAAGGAAATCGTCTCTCCGACGACACCATCCCATTAACTGCACCAAATTCCGGTGACGAAGCCGCCCTATGCTGGCAATTTCTGATACAAATTCTCGCAGTCCTTGTCTGGACTCATTTGAGATTCGCTTAACAGCAACCTGTATCTTTGAACCTGGTAACGTACCTTTGTAAACATGACCAAAACCACCATGCCCGAGAAGTTCCTTTTCACTGAAACTCTTCGTCGCCTTTTTCAGCTCTTGATACGAGTACCGATGCGGACCAATTTCAGACTCCCAATCTTCTATTACATCAGCGTTCTTAATCTTCCTAACAAAGTAAAACACGCACAGAGAAATCGCGGTAATTGCAATAACAACTGATGCAACTGAAACCCCTATAGTCGTATCTAAATGCTTGTGCTTTGAAACAGGAAGTGGGGGCAACGAAGAAAGATCCAAACTTTGAGCTTGCCCATTAATCTTGAAACTCCATCCAAGAATATAATGCGAGCTAGCAAGCAAACCCGTTGAAGCAGAGAATCCAACATACATATACTCTTCAAAAACTGTTGATAGATCTAAAGGAAACGACAAGATTGGCAAGTTTGGTCTTTCGGAATTGGGGGCAATAGTTACATTGAGAATTTGTTGAACAGAATCATAATCGATCCATGCTTGAATTGGATTACCACTCTTGAGATTTAAATCTTGTTTGGTAGAATCTTCAGTGTAATAAGCTGCGACAGCGGAGGCATTGGACCTCAAGTTGTTAATATCGACACCAACATGGTTGTCGTTGATGTCACCGAACTCAAAATCTTGCACAGTATCGAACTCAACCGCAAATAGGTGGTTTGTGAGGTTGCCTTCGTCTGTTGCGTTGAGGAGGCCTAAGTACTGACTTGGGAGAGCTTTTAGATCCTTAGAAGTTGATACTACGAAAGCGAGTCCATGACCACCGAGTCTTGGATACTCGGGGACTATAGCAAAGGCGAAGGTGGTAGAGAAAGATAAGACCTTTCCATCTGTTCTGTTCTTGAACTGAAATGGAGAGACGTAAAAACCATGACCTATTAATCTAGTACTGTCATTGGTTAAGCGAAGGATGCCATTTTTTTCAATTTCTGCAATATCAGTTAATGTTATGTTGGTGCCTGCATCTCTGAATCCGGCATAGAAAAGTTCATCGATTTGGCATGAGGTAGGAACTAACAGAAAGATAAAAAAGGAGAGAACTTTGAGAAGATGGGTCATGTCAGAGAGGAAGACCATCAAATCCAGGCATTCGGAGAGGAGGATGAGATAGCGATACTAAGAGGTTGGTGAGGGTGGACAAGAATGGGATGATATGTTCAAGAGAAGAGTCAAGAGAGCAGGTCTCCTACGTTGAAAATGGAGACTGGTGAAGGTGGATTACTGCAAGCAAAAGTGAACTTAAATGGCTGAACGCAAACAACCGAGGAAGGTGACAACCTTCTCTTATTTTGCTTACAATTTGTGACGATTGAAGTGGGCCTACACAGTAATTAACTTCAGCGGATGAGATTCTCTCTATCCATGAGAATGTTTCAATCCTGTTATTTAATTAAAATAGAGTAGGAATTGACTTATAAATCAGGAACTGGTCCGAACTTTATACCGAAAAGCAAGAAAACAAATGAAGATTGGTTGCACATCTTCTTCTCTGGTTTTGACATCTGGTTGCAACAAAACAAGCAACTTCTTCCAGCCTCACGATTTTCATTAGATGGGTTCACGTGAGTCGTGAGTCGTGACTCGAAATGACAAAAGTCGTTCACACACTCTTCTGCAAGGTTCAGATTATGTTCCCCCATTTGGGCTTTGGGCCTTGCTAGTTGGCTGATCAGATATTCGGCCAGAAGCAGAGGGTTTCACTTGCCGGACCTTGAGATGATTTGCTAGCTTGTTAGCTATTCATTTGCCGGACCTTGATGTTCTTTGACCCGACCCCGACCTCTTTTTCTTGGATTTACTTTTCTTCCAATGACCAACTGGGCTACCCTTTCCTTGATTTTATGGCTTGTGTCAATGTTATTCTACGCCATTGAGTCTTATCTGAAACGCTATCTTGTATATTGTTTTCTAATTTTTAAAATTTTCAATTTTTTTAAATTTTGATTAAAAATAACACTAAAAACACTAAATATAAATATAATAAAATAATGTCTATAAAAATTAATCTCTACCAAATAAAATTAAAATTAAACTGAAAATAAAACAGAATATAATTTTAAGAAAAATAAATTAATTCAAATTCGAATTAGAATTACATTGTTTTGTCTTACATTGTTTTGTCTTGATGATTAAAGAATTGAGTTCCAATCTATCGAACTGGTTGAACTTGACTCCGATCCGATAAAATTCCAAGCAGCTTAGAAACTGAAACCGAACCAGTTGCCAAACCCAATTGGTTGGATGGGTTTGGCTGCTATATTGACATGGTTACTGAGCAAAGCTTTGTATAATTAACAGTATTTGAATTACAAGCTGAAATCTTGTACAACGACTTGGCCTTCATCAGGAAAAGGACACTTACTGAACTGAAGTATACATTTTACCAAATTACAGACTAAAGTCCATGATTATCCTAAAGTTGATAGACGCAGCTTCCATCATCGCTCCTAGCCGTTGGATCAAAGTTTTGTGCTGATGGGTCCGTACAACCTTCAGGAACACGAATCTTTACCTGTTGTGCTGCTTTGCCTGTATCAAAACATTCTTATCAGAACATAATTTACTTCTCAGAAATTGGCATAATCTGAGCTAGACAGATCTCTCGAGTCTGACCATAGAAGGAGTCGTTCTTGATTGAGTCCTCATTTGCATCTCCAAGTGCTGCCTCTTTCAAGTACTTGTCAGCTAATTGGACTCTCTTCACGTTCTCTTGCTCGTGGACAAGCATGTTGCCATACTCGAGCAGCTTTGACAGTGTCATCTTTGGTTGCTCGAATGTTGGAGGTCCCTCCTTTGAGTTCACAAGCTTTTTCCCAACACTTTCGACGCCCACACTTGATACCCACTTCCTCACTTCATCATCATAAACTCTGGCCCTAAGAGCACCAAAGAAATCTGCAGATAATAACAATAGATACATCTCTATAAGCATCCAATTCTTGACATCAATCAACATTACTAGTTCTTTTGCATAAGCTTACCAATGGACTGCCCAGGGAATGTGTCAACAAGCTTGATTATGTCCTCCTTAGGAACATTATCAGTCCTGAAGATTCCTGTGCAGACGCCAATCCGGTCTTCTCGGGTCGGAGCCCAGTAGAACTTCTCCATACGGCCGTCACGGATAAGAGGGGCATACAATGTGGAAAAATCATTGCCGGTGACTATGATTGGAACACGGGGGTTCTCCTCCTTGTTGTACATTCCAGGGAGCTGGACATTGGTGGGGTTATCGGCAATGTTCATGAGGGTAGCATTCACCATTTGATTGTTGACTGTGTACTGAGTAGTTCCACCAAGCCTACCAGCTCCTGCATCTAGATCATTGATGAACAGACAGCACATCTTTCCCTTCCTGATAATGTCTGCTGCCTCACGGTACCTTTGCCTGATCAATTTTGCAGGCTCCCCTGCATTTCCACTTTCCAATTCTCCAGCACTCATCACAATTGGGCTGAATTATCACCAAAAGACCAAAGAATTTAAGCATCGTGACCACAGAGTTCACTGGTTAGATTTCTCATACTCTTCTGTCACTTACTTGATTCCCATCTTGGCAAAGACAAGCTCACACTGAAAAGATTTTCCTTGACCCTTGCCTCCCCAGATTCCCAGGATGAGAGGAACCTGCTATGATCACTCCTATGTCACTACTTCTGTGAAATCAAGAAAATTTAGGGGAGCTCAAGGACTCTCCAAAATCTCTTTTAACTCACCTTAATGTTTGGGAGGTTCAAGAAATTCTTAGTTATGTGCACAACAACCTTGTCCATAAATGCTGGAGCAATGTAAAATCCATACACATTATTGTCCATGTACCTGATATTCAAATTCACAATCAGAACTAAGCACAGAACTAACTTGTATAGCAAATCACCAATGAGCTAATCATACTTGGGTATTATTCGATTTCAGGAAGTTGATGACTTAGTGTTTTAGGCCTTGACTGATGTAGTCATAGGAACTCATGACAGCGTAGTGAGTTCCTGATTCCATAGGAGCTTGGAAGAGAGTGTCCACCATTCCTTTACCTCTAGTTATGTCCTGTTGATCATCAGATTCGTCAAACGCAAGGCCTCTCCATTTGTCTTTCGATGTCTGCTTCTCCTCGTCGTGCTCCGCAACAACCTTCCAATTATTCCCTGACAAAACCCTCTGACTTTTTCCTTGGAGTTCAGCTTCTTCAAGTTGTTGCCAAGGAACGCCGAGCTCTGTCCTGATGGTTTAGTGACATTCAAATTGAACTGCAGAAAGTATAACGAAAGATCACCAAAAAGGAGCTAACAGGCTTGTGCTTAAGCTTGCTCAATAGAAACTAAGAAGCTGAAGTACGTAAACGCAAAAAGGCGGGAAAACCACAGTACCTGCACCCTGCTGACAGCTCCAACGGTTGAAACTGAAACAGCCATTGATCCAACGACAAGGGTTTAAAGAGAAGTTGGAGAAGAATACAAAGCTGCTTTTGGAGTATGTTGTCCCTGAGAAAGAGAGAGGTTCCTGGACGTGTGCTTTATAGAGTCAGGCTTCTTGGAAGGGTAGATAAAATCTTGTGGATTTGGGTTAGGGAATTGCCAGCAGCCACTCATTTGGATATTGGCGTTATGATGTGGCATGTAGATTGAGGTTGAGCTTTGTTTTGGGTATGGTAATGGGGTTTGGGGATTGAATTACAAAACAAAATGGAGACTTCTGGAAAGTGAGGCTGATTTCAGGTTAGGGTTTAAGCTCTTCTGTTCTCCACTCAAAATAGAAATTAATTTTGTTCCCAATTTGTGAAATCAATTAGCAAATTGAGAAGGAAAAACAAATGACATTAAGATCTACCAATTGAGATTTTGTGTTTAAGTTCCCATAATTTGAGACATAATAGTTAAATTTGGAGTATCACTTAATTCATTAAATAATACTCTTAAGAGAAAAATTTAAGAATAAATTATTCTTAATTTAAAGTATAACATCGTTTTTTCCACTTGAGAGCTAGACCACTTTTGTCATCCTTAACATTACTGATAATCTATCATCAAATTTCCAGAAAACTCTGGTGTAACCAAAGAGGACAAAGTCTGGAATGATCTGTCTTATTGATGTCTTAGCCCCAAAAATTCTATGTCGTGACTTGTGATTGGGAGGTGCGGTAATCGGAGGTAAAGAGAAGGATTGGATACTTTTATTCGTTTATTGTCCAATTATGGCAACAATTTATTGTCTAGAAGGCAGCATCATGTAATATGTAAGAATAATTTAGTTATTGATGTCATATCAAACGCAAAAAGATAAGAAACAAAAAAAAATTGTAAAAAATACTTGATTTTGGTCGCAACAACTTCAAATAAACTTTTCGAAGTTTAAATGAGCATAAATCCACTGTCGTCTTCACGTAACTACTCTTTGGGATACGAGTAAGGTCTTTATATAATTTTCTTAAAATGTAAGCTCTCTTAACGAGTCAGAAAATTCTTATGCGTACAATTAATATTAACAACTGTAAGAGATCTTAACTTTTATGTATAACTTCAATATCAGGGTTCTCCATCACAGGCCCAATATAAATCTGATCCACACTGATTAGAATCCATTTTTCACCTTCGACCTATTGATTTAGATCATTTATTGGATCATTTTATTATCTCTATCTTGATTAAATTACGTAACTTAACCAATAAGTTATTAAAAAACCAAAAAATATACAATTAATAGTTGTCCAACTTTATGAAATATGATAAAATTGCCCAATATTCTCTCACTTAGATAAGCATTAATTGGAGTTTTGACTCTAGTTTAAAAACTCGGTTAAGCCAAGCTATTGAATTAGTCGACTAAGTTTTAAAAAATAAAACATTTGATCCAAAGATAACGAAAGTCCATCATTTCAACCTGCAAGGCTTTCGATACTGAAAAGTATCAAATGCATATGTTATGTGCGACGCAGATCTAATACAATCATGTATACCTAATACCTCACTAATATGAATAGGAAAATAGAATGTGGCAAATTAGGATGACACTTTTATGATCTAAATTATATCATCTTCGTTTGTAGGTCTTGATTTCTCCAACTTTATTGATAGAGATATTAATAGGCTATTATTTGATGTGCTAATTTGGGTCAATTGTGTAGTGCTTTAGGGCAAATATTTGCTAAGTTATTATTTTTATATTATATTTAGATGTAGGAGTTGTTTTGAGGAAAAGAACGCAAAAGTGGCTAAAATGGAAAAGACATCGAAGCCATTAGTTTAGTGTGTTTTGGACACATGAATAAAAAAAACAAGACACGCATGAAGAAAACAAGACAATAACAGATTAAAATTATGCATGTGTGAAACATTGTGTAGCAAAGAGGAGGCTTCAACGCTTTTTTTAAGATAAAAACGTTGCGTAGTGAAGTATTGTCACATAGGATGACCCAACATTTTTTTTAAAGAAAAGAAATAGCGAGGGTTTAACGTGGTTAGGGGGAGATAGAAACAAAAAGAAGAGCCACCATTTTATTCAAGCCCCCACTTCACACCTCCACTAGATTCATACCCATAGACAACACTCACGCACGCAGCACCTATGACCCACACATGTAGTAGTTTTGAAGACTCCAATCACGCTGCCTCCCTTTATTCACACAACTTTAATAAAAATGTCACTCACAACACACGACAACAACCTTTATTCATACACAAAGCAACACATACACTCACTACTTCACGCATAAAAGACGAAAATGACCCTAGCGTCACCAATGTTCATTTAACAGACATGGATGTCCGTTAAACGGACCTTCTCGACTAAAAATGACTTCCAACCCCGTTAAACGGACATGGATGTCCATTAAACAGACATTCACTGGATAACTTCAGTAAACTGCAATTTTTGACCTCTTAAATGACAAAATATCACTTTTTGGTCTTCATGAAAGTTGTAGATATAGAAGTATACTTTCAAACAGTCTAAGAACAAACTCAATCTGACATATTTAGAAAAAGTTATGGCAATTGCGCCAAGAGAGGTACAAAATCATTAAGGATATAAATATGTTGGATTCTTTTGGCCATAACTCCCTCATCCGACCTCTAAATGAAGTGATTCTTGAAGTAATAGATTTATAAGATATGTTTCTATCTCTTCATAGAAATTTGTATCTTTTAGAGTTGATTGGAAAAGATTGTGTTAGAGAAAGTGAGGAGTCGGTTGGGAGAGCATGATTTAGGTATGAACACACTTTTTTTTTTTTGCATATCTTGAGCGATAGAGCTCCGATTGAGATGATTCTTTCTTTAAAGCAAATTAGAGACTTAGAGCTACCATTATTGTGAAGAACCCAAATTATGATTTTGCTGATTGACTAAAGTGGGCTCACCACCCTTACAAGATGATGGCCAATGAGGGTTCTTTGGAATAACCCTACAGGTTTATAATCTCAAGGTTTATGACTCCAGATGTTAGGCTCTAGAAATGAGGTGCAACACTAGCCAGACTTTTGTTGATGCCCAAAAAAATTACACTACTACAGAGAAGGAAATATTAGTGGTTGTGTTTGCTTTGGACAAGTTTTAGTCATATATCATTGGATCCAAGGTTGTGATTTTCACATATCATACACCAATCTTATATTTGTTTGCAAAGAAAGATGCCAAATCGCAACTCATTCGATGGATGTTGCTTTTGCAAGAGTTTGATGCAGAGATTAAGGACAAAAAGGGGTCAAAAATGCAATTGCTGACCATTTATCTCTATTAGAGCTTGAGGAATCAAAGCCACCAATACCTATCTAAGAGACTTTCACAGATGAGCAGTTATTCCAAGTCAATTAAAAGCTTCCATGGTTTGCCAATGTGGTGAATTATTTAGCTACAAGTTTGATTCCTCTGAATTTAAATCCATCCCAAAAGAAGAAGTTCCTATTTGATGCAAAAAGTTATTTATGGGATAAGCTTTAGTATTTAAGAGAGGTCCTGATCATGTAATTCGAAGATGTATCCTGGAAGATGAAGTCTTAGCAATTTTGGAGGATTTTCATTCATCACCATATGGAGGTCACTTTGGCCTAACAAGAACAGCAACAAAAGTTCTCCAATCTGGTTTTTATTGGCCTATGCTTCATAAGGACAGCTATGCTTTCACTAAGATGTGTGATCGATGTCAATAAATGGGTAGTATCTCATGACATCATAAGCTTCCTTTGACCAATATTTTTTAAGTCTTCGATTTATGGGGTATTGACTTCATGGGAACATTCTCAAAATCTTGTGGACAATCCTATATCCTTTTGGTAGTGGACTGTGTATCAAAATTAGTTGAAGCCATAGTTTTACCAACAAATGATGCCAAGGTTGTTCTCAGATTTCTCAAGAAAAATATTTTCATAAGATTTGACACTCTAACGACCATTATTAATGATGAAGGTACCCATTTTTGCAACAAGCTTCTGGTTAATCTTTAAACCAAATATGGAGTTCGACACAAGGTAGCTTTACCTTATCACCTACAGTCAAATGGCCAAGCTAAAATATCAAATCGAGAGATCAAAGACATTCTTGAAAAAATGAACCCTAACCGAAAAGACTAGGCTCTCAAGTTTGATGATGCCTTTTGGGCATATAGGATGGTTTTCAAGACTCCAATTGGCATGTCTCCATATCGTTTGGTTTTTGAAAAATCTTTTCATCTTCCGGTAAAGTTGGAACACAAGGGTTATTGGACAGTTAGGAAGTTGAATCTTGATTGGCAAAAATCGACTAAAAATCGGTCTCTTCAGTTGTGTGAATTGGAAGAATTTCGAAATGAAGCGTATGAGTGTAACATCCCATCACCGATGGCAAGGGTAATTTGGTCATTTGTGACGGGTTAGGAATGTTTAAATATATCCCGGCATGCACATGCATCTTATAGCCTATATATTTATATGAATGGTGATTTTTGCACATGCACATGATTGTACATGCATCTATGACATTTCTCGGCACATGTGTCTAGATATGACATTTTGTGAAAAATGTGTTATTTGTGTTTAAAAATTTGATTTGAAGTGGTTTATGTGTGTTTTCCATTTTTAGGGACTTTTAGGAATTTTTCTGAAAATTTTCGGGAACAATGTCCAGACAAGAAAAATTTGCAAGTGACAGACTGAGTGGACTTCCGGTACTGAAAATGACTGTCCAATGGTACTAGACTATTAGACATATGATTTTAGGAATTTTTGTTATGAGCCATTGAAATTTGGAGTAGAAATTTCATCGTTTTTGGAAACTGACCGGTAGAATGCAGAAAACCGGGACAAGTGGCAAGTGACACATGTCACTTGCCTACTTAGTCTTTAACTTGGGTTTTATATTATTAACCTAAGCAATTCTCGATGCTTCATTTAGGAAGAGGTAAAAGTTTTTGAAATTGAAAGTCTCCTTCCTTCTCACCCGTAGCTTCCTTTTTCCTCTCCTTCTTCTTTGGTTTTCTCCTCCTTCTTTGAAATTGCTACTCTCCTCATCTACCTAAAGTGCTTCCTTATCATATATCCAAGCCTAA
Source organism: Erythroxylum foetidum (assembly GCA_026546835.1). Taxonomy (NCBI): domain Eukaryota; kingdom Viridiplantae; phylum Streptophyta; class Magnoliopsida; order Malpighiales; family Erythroxylaceae; genus Erythroxylum; species Erythroxylum foetidum. The sequence goes on from JANZLF010000191.1 coordinate 36,675, forward strand.
GCCTCCTACACCCCTTAAAAATGGTGATTTTCGTATATGTGTGGAGGGAGGTGAAGGAATTGGTGTTAGTGAAGAATTAAAGACATGAAGTTTGTTAGGTAAGACTTTGTGTTTATGTTCTTTAATTTGGTAGTTAGAAGTATTTATTGTGATTAATTGTGCATTTATTTCATAAAGCTTGTGGTTGGCTTGTATGGGTATGACTGTATGTATGTGTTAGGATGAATGATTAAGATGTTTTGAATTGGTTTTTGATTGGTTTTGATGTTAGAATGATGGTAGATGAGTGGGTAATTCAAGTAAGAAAATTTTGTGTATTGTGTGCTGCCAATTGGTGCCTTCTTATTCAAGTGGATGCCTTGATGAATTTGGGACTGAATTGGAGACTAAATTGGATGCTTATTGATGTAGGATTAGTGTTAGAATGAAATAAGTTGAGTTGGATATGAAATCTGGAAAATGTTACTTTATGTAGGTTTCCGATTTTTGCTCATAACTTTTGATATGGTTGTCCAATTGAGATGAACTTTGTCTTAAATTAAACTTAAGAAGTATGACTAGATTTCATATGAAGGAAGTTTTGTCCAATTCTGACTTTAAGGGTTTTAAAATTTGCTTGGAAAGTGAGTTGTTAGGTTCTGTATGAACAATAATCCGAACCTTGTGACCTGAAACTTTAATGATCCTTTTTAGGTTGATTTGGATTGAATTTGCTAAGTTGGTCTTCATGAAAGTTGAAGATTTACTTGTTTGCTTTCTAACTCCACTAAGTATGAATTTTTTTGATGTGTAGATTGCAAGTTATGGTCTAATAATATTCAGGTGGTAATTCAGCCCAAATTGTGTTTTGGTGTGCAAATGCTCTAAGGGCATAGGTTTTGTGTTTTTTGTGTTCTGATATTTATTTGGGACTGTTAAGGGTGAAATTGGCTCAAGTGACCTTCTGGAAAGTTGTATAGGATTTTGTAGCTTTCTAATGAGGTATTTTATGCGAATTTTGGATGTACGGATTGTTATATATAAATTTGTAAAGTTTTGTTAGGGTTTAGGTTAAATGTTGATTTCATAAACCCTAATAGGACAGCCACATTCATGAGAGGATTTGACCTAGTTTGAATTGGAATTTGCTGTGAGGTCCTTCTTGATAATTGTAGAATATTGTCTGAACTTTTTATTTCTATATGGTATGGAATTTTTTTCCAAGGGGATGTTGAGTTATGAATTTTGAAAGATTGGGTTATTGTTGAGAATAATTTGGGAAGGCTGAAACTTTGTTTGAGAATTTGATTTGTTTAGAGATGGAATTGGCTTAAAAGTTGTTCATGAAAGTTGTAGCTTTGTTTTTGATCTTTGGATTGATATAAAATTTGAAAATTTTTGGTTAAGCGGATAACAAGTTATGATTTTTGAGAAAGTGCTGCACTGTTATGGTAAATGTGTGACTAGGTAGTATCTTTGAGTACATTTTTGACAACCTTAGGGGTGAAATTGGATTTTTAGCTCTTCATAAAACTTGTAGGATTTTTCAATATCTTTCCAATGAGACTAAATTTATGATTTTTGAATGTGAGTGGTAAAAGTTTTGTAGTGGGGAAGAAAGGAAAGTCCATAGGTTTTGCTTATTTTGAAAAATGGAATTTTAGGATTAAAAAAATAAAAAAAATCATGGGGTCAGGACGAGCGAGCGCTCGTCCACTGCTCACCCAGCTATCGTCCAGCGCACGTGGGCATTTCGCCCGCGTGCGACACCGTTTCTGCTTTTCTATTTTTTTTATGCTTCCTTCCTAATCCGACCTTTGTCTCAGCTTTTGCTCATAACTCTTTCGTCCGAACTCCGATTGACCTGATTCTCGAGGCATCGGATTCGTGAAACATTGAATTTCATTTATTTGTAAAATTGGAAATTTTTAGAGATGAAATTGTCAGGGATTGGTTAGGTCGAAGTGAGGGGACCGGGTAATGATTTTTCTGATCCGTGTTTTATTTACAATTGGACCAATAGAGGTCCAAATTGAGCGATTTTAGTGTCTTTGACTTTCTAATTTTTAGAGGAAATTTTTGTGATGGGAATTTGTGGAATAGCGCTGAGAATGTCACGAACATGCATTGTACACATCTAAATTGCTACATGTGCATTATTTAATAT
>JANZLF010000191.1:48995-60582 GCA_026546835.1 Erythroxylum foetidum
TACAACAAAAACATTAAATACAAAACATTAACCCTCTTTGTCCAAAATTGATTAAAAGATCACATATAAAATGTGTCAAATAAAACCTAAATGAACCTTACAAGAAGTTTCAATGCATACATTTCCCATAGATATTACTTCTACTTCTTCATTGTTGTGAACCATTACTTCCTCCTTTCCTTTGATTTGGCTTTATCTTAGATATGAACCATTGCATCATGGAAGCACCTTGATCAGATGCTCCACTACATAGCCACCAAATACTTAATGCAACTATTGCGAATTAGATTCATAAATTAATAAGTCAAGGAGTTACCTAATGGTCATAATCTTTCCTTTTAGACCTTATACTTCTGGCTTCTTTATGTCATACGAACCTTTACTAGCACTGGTTTGACCAATATCAACATGTGGAGAAGATTTGAATTTTCTACTTTTGAACTTAAAGGGTTTCATCTTTGCCTTCCCTTTAGTTGTTACGAGGGCTATATGAGTAGCAAACTTGAGTTTTTCCTCCTTAGCAATGCAATAGGCTATCAAAGTTTTAAAGTCTCATTCCTTATCCAACGAGTAATAAATCATCACCAAATTACTAAACTCTAGAGGGAGTGTGTTCAGAGTCTGGTGAACAATGAAGACATCATACAGAGGAATGTTTATCATCTTTAGTCTACTGTGAAGATGAATCATTATTGATATGTACTCTATTACTCTCCCTTCTTCCGTATACCTCACGGAGAATAATTCTTTCATCAAGGTACTTGTCTCAATAATAGGTAAGACTATGTACCTCTGGGAGATATTACCAAGAAACTCCTTCGCTATGTCTATGTCCAAAAGTCCACTAAGTAGATGGTCAGGTATGGATCTCTTAAAGGTTATAAGACATAATATGTTAGACTGATCCCAGGCTTCACAGGATGCTTTATGAACTCTAGAGCTCATAGATGTAGGTGGAGATGGCCTATCCGTCCGTATAGCCATATCAACCTCAACTATCTCCATAGCATTCAATACATCCTTTGTCCACTTCTTTGTATTGAAACCCGTCAAGGTTTTAATGGTGACACTGATTTTGTTGACTGAAAAGGTGACTATAAAATAAAATTGATTAGATCAGCACAAATGTAGAACAACAACGATACTCAAAGTCATTAAATAGTATGTTTACTGAAAATTTGGTTACACATATTATAAAACACCTTTGGGATGAATACATAATATATGCAATTAAACTTTCACATAAAAGCGATCAGAGTACAAACCATTAAGTCTTATGACACTACCACCTTTAGGCGAATAGATGACTTGAGCAACAATTCTCTTCCATCTAATGCCTTTATGCACATCTCAAAATGTTATGTAAGGCCAACACCATTGAGTAGAATAACCAAACATAAAATGAAAGACATTCCCTAATATGCAAGTAGAACATTTCACAATACTGACTTGAAAGACCACTTTGGTGACTACATCCTCATCAATACTCAAAAAGTCCACAAATTCAAGGGATACTTCTTTATGTTATCATCACATTCTTTATGAGCATATGGTATGTGACAATTTAACATCAATAAATGCAAAAATCCAAATGCATAGCCTCATTGTCACACACTTATACTAAAGACATTATTTGAAAACTTCATTTGAGACTTTTATAAAGGAAAAATCTTAGTAGAGTGACTATCATGCATCACTGGACACTGAACCAATCACCCAAGACACGAGAACCTCATGTATCTCCTTTATGGCAAGTTCATTGCACAAAAATTCACTCAAAAATAACTTTAGAATGTCTTAATACCTTTTTTGAGTAACTATCGTGTGATCCCAAACACTGAAAATAAGACCCGAGATACAAAAACTTGAAATATCTCCCTCATATGATGTCTAAAGCATGAAAATTTGCTCGAAATCAGATTCAGAACTCCTTAATTCCTTTTCCTATAATTAAATTTTAATTTATTACTAATGTAGTAAATATATAAAAATGAAAATTTTCATTTTATGAATTTCCCGAACCGAAAATTGACCTAAAACATCCCGGAGTGTTGGCCCCTGAATTTTTTTTAGTGAAGTATGATTTAAATAAATTATGAGGTTTTGATAGATTAATTTTTGGAGTTAATTGTTATGTCAATATTGGTAGGATTTATTTCATTGGTTAATGGAATTAAAGTAGTAAGAGTGTATTAAGGGCAATTTTGGCATACCACATAAGCATTAAAGGAAGGGTAAAGTGGACTTTTAGCACTCATTTAGGATATAATGGGGAGAAGAAGTGGTCTTGTTTATTAGAGGAAGAAAAACGTGAATTGATGGGAGAGAAGGGTGAAAAATCGAAAACGAAGAGAGAAAAGGGGAGAGTTTCGATTCTTGAGAGAAAGAAGGAAGTGAGTTAGGTTTTATTTTTTCTTAGCTTTCAAGAGTGATTTTGAGGTTGTTCAAGAAGAAAAAAAAAAGAGGAAGAGAAGAGCTTTCATTTGAGCCAATAATCTTTTTATTTGGTGAAGATTCAAAGTAAGTTGAATTTTAATCCTTTGGATTTGTGGAAGGGTTTTAGGTCATGAAGCTTAGAAAATGCTTGAGTTTAAGTATTCTAGAATCAATTTAGTGAATGAGCTTTGTTTGGGTTCTCAATTGTATTCCTATTAAATGGGATTTTTGCCACTGTTAAAGGAAATCAAGAAAGGCAAGAGGAGAGGCATTTTTTAACAAGTTATTAAGCAAGGAATTCAGGTGGGTTTCATCTTTATAGTGGAGTTAATGAGCCACAAAAATCTTTTTCCAAATCAATAGAGTTAAATGATTTCAATTGTTTTAAAAATGTTGCATTGATTGCTTCTTGAATGATTTGAGAAATTGCTACATATTGATATTTGAATCTTTGTTAATGATTTATGAAATGAAAATTGAAATGGTTTTTTTTAAATATGTCATGTTTATGAAAATCATGTTTCTGAAATGTGCCTTTGGGCAATATGTTTACAAGTCATGAAAAACATGTTGTGTAGGTTTGTGGTGATCCATTCTGTGCTGTCAAGTGCATATTGACTCTATTAAAGGCTTCTCCTACCTCCCGTTAGTGGCATAGAGCTCCTTTAAGGACTCCCATTTGTTTACAAACTACGCAAAACCATTATAAGGGGTTGTGTTACTACGTTTTATTAATACTGGAGATTCGAGAGAACTTGCTTATGAACCTACCCAAACTATTCTAATCTACTTATGTGCTTATGATCGGTTGACAAGTTTGATGCATATGTGACTTATGTATTTATAAATTGCTTGACAAGTTGAGAATTTGAGAAATACGTGTTTTATGAATGCAATGCGAATTTATAATGGCAATGAATATTTTTTAATGGTTTTGTTTGTTTTCCATTATAAAATTGTTACCCATCGCTCCCCCCTCGAAATTCTTTCCCATCTCTAAGTGATGAGCAAGAGATTGAGTGATCGAGTCGAGAGTCAGGGCATCACTCATAAATCTGCATTTTTTTATATTTTAAGCTAATTACGAAAAATACAAGGTTTTAGCCGCATTTCAAGTTTTACTCATTTATGTATCTTTTGTATTTTGGGATTGTGAGACATTGATGTATTATGGCTTGAAATGCCCATTGAAGCTTTGTAAAAACTCTTTCCTTTTGAGGTTAATAAAATATGGTTACGTTTTGCTTATAAATTTTCTAGTTTTCGCCTTTCATTTTCTCAATCATTTTATATGGAGTTTATTCGGTTAAATGGTTAATGGTTGTGAAAATATTGGTGTTGATTGTTAGGGACTGGGCTGTTAACTTAAAGGTTTCACCATAGCGAACCTTTTCCGAAGGGAGTTATGTTTGATTTTGGGATTTCGCAGTGGCGAAGCCAAACCTTGGTCGTGGTGAACTTTACCCAAAAGGTTTTTATCTTGAGATCGCAGGACTTCGCCGTGGCGAAGTCTAAAGTTCATCGTGGCAAACTTGTCTCGAGAAGAGTGGCGTTTAGTCTTACGACCTCCCCACGACAAACTCCTGCTGTGAGGCCTTAAGAAATATCCCATGGTTTTGCCGTGGTGACTCATCATGATCGTGAGTCTATTGAAAATGTGAGAGCTCACGATTGTGACTTTGCTTGGGAAGTCAATATTCTATTTTATTTTATAACTTCATCGCGGCTATTCCAAGCATTTGCCATGACGAACTTTTCCCGAAAGACACTTGAACATTTTTTTCAATGTTTGCCGCAGTGAGTATTTACTTTGCCGCGACGAACCCGTCATTCTGCTTATGAAACTTCTTTTATTTTCTTTAATGTATCTTGCCATCCTCTTGCATGACTTTCACCTAACTATCCCAAAATTGTCTCCTTGGGACTAATAATAGGACCTAGGCCTACCACGGAGCATCCTAATAGGAAATCTGAAATTTTTGTTTTTTTTTTAATCACTGTAGCAATTTCGTACGGATGACGTCAGCATGACATTAGTCGCTCGTCTAGCAGAGGGTGTGTGCTAAGCACACTCTCGAGTCAAACATTCGAAGAACTCATCTGGCACATGTCGTGTACGCGTAGTGACTCGCTGACGTGCCCACCAATGCTAACTAATGAGTCGCACATGCTAGGCACGTATTTTGTCAAAATCGCACTACGTGTTTGGCATATGTAACACACACGCCACGCCACTATAATATATGCACCCAAGATCAGATGTTGCTTCACTGAAAAATGGCAATTTTTGACGAGTTTCGAGTCATTTTTTGGGCTCACAGGCTCGTTTTTACCCCGTTTCTCAAGGCTAAACACCTGTATACTACTTTCATGCAATAAAAAGAAAGAAAAAGCCAGGAAATAGAAGTTAAATCCCCGAAAATCTTATGGAGAGAAAACTGTAAAATCTTCGTTTTTATCTACTCGATCACGTCATCGCTCTGATACCATGTGTTAATACATAACGGTACGTTAGTTACATATCCCGAATCAAATATGAAAGGGCAAGAAACGAAGAAATGCAAAAAATACTTGATTTCGGTCTTCATAGGCAAGCTTTCTGAATTCAAAATAAGTGCGAATCTACCGCCGCCTTCACGGGAACTACTTTTCGGGACACAGATAAGGTCTTTATATAGTTTTCTCAAAATATAAGCTCTCTTAACAGGTCAAAGAATCCTTATGCTTACGATTGATATCGACAACTGCAGAAAATCTTAACCTTTATATATAGCTTACATATCGGGCTTTCCTCCAGACTTTGACCCATTGATTTAGATCATTTATTGAGTCACCTTATTATCTTTATTAGATCAAATTATATAATTTAACTGATAATTTATTAAAAAAATGAAAATTACAATTAATTGTTGTCCAACTTTATGAGATAGGACAAAATGGTCCAACTCTTCAATGACATGAATACTTAGTGGTCCTCTTGAATGCTACCAAACAAGATAAGATAACTTGTTAACGCAGGCATTAGATTATTTCATTTCATTACATGGTGATCGGTGAATTATTGGGCCAAGTTGCAACCAACTTCCGTAATTCTCACTTTTAGGATTTCAAACTCCTCAATCCAGTATGTTTCACAGTTTTTATGAACTCATGTTTTTGTTACAATTTGAGGCTTACAGGAATTGTGTCTGAATCTACTACAAGCCTATGATTAGGGTCACTGCCAAGTCTCGATTTGCAAGATATGGATATGAATTCCTTCTTATCTCAAAAGTCTAAGAGGCACTCAACTTAACTTGAGTAATGGTAATAAGAATAAGAATAAATATAATAAAAAATGAGAATAGATATAATCATTATAATCATAATGGTTAATTAAAACTAATGAATGATAACTATTACTATTATTATTGATAGTGTTTGGCTTATTAAAATTATTGATAGACAAAAATTTATTAAAATTTTGTTTTTCATCAAATTTAATTAGCTATATTTAATTTCTAAAAAAGAGGAAAAATATAATTAATTAATTATATTTAATTATAAAAGATACTAAAAAAAGATGAAGAGAGTGCCAGTACTCCTGAATGATTAACATTCCTTTTATGCTAAGAGTATGGACCAATACTTTAAAGTTGGATATCATAATATTGTCCTGATAATATATAACCAATCATTTCTTTTTTATTTCATACCCATTAAATCCTTCCCAAATCCATCGATCACCAAGCACCTCCTGAGTCCTATCAGCTGCAAGAGTGGAAGAAATATAATCTTTCCTAATCCATGCTCGTAGGCATGATTATGTTGGTTGGAGCTAAGCATATCGATTAGTTCGTATAATGCAGACTAAATGATTATGGATCAAGTTTAACTTTGGTATAAGACTCTTCGGACTAAATCAAAGAACACAATATCATTTTAAAAAGTTAAATTAAACTGAGTCGTTTTAAAGGGAAAATTTGTACAATTTAAATTAATTAGGCCAAAATTTAAATTAAAACAAAATAAATTTGTCAAGTCTAGATACATCCAAGTGATATTTAAACCTTTTAAAATATATTTAAGCACTTAAAATTTTTAATTATATCTTTTTAAAAGCTGCTAAAAGTAAAGAGTTTATTTTTAACAAAGTAATTAGTAACTAATTATTGGTGGTCACTTATAACTAACTTTACTAAACAAGAAAATTTAATTTTACTGAAATTTAATTTTTATTATTTATGATAAATTTAGATGATGAACTTCTTTTTCAATAAAAATATCCCATTTTCTATTATAAATTTCGTTAAATTATCTCTAAACGCTTCACTAGATAATCGAAAAGCACATGACTAGATCGAATTAGAGCGAATAATGAAAGAATAAAAGAATGTCATTCCCTAATGAAATTATAGCAACATAGGAAAAGGAACGAAGACAATGAAGAAGAAGAAGAAGAAGCAGGAGAAGAAGCCTAAGGGTGGCCAAGAGAAGTTTGGACCATTTTCTCTAACCAAAGGCCTCCACTTCCGCAAGCTATCATCACCTAGACATTCTTCTCGGATTCTCATACCGATATATACAACTCAACCCCACCAAAACCTCTGCAACTGCAGCCTCCGTTTTCTCCAAATCCGAGAAGTACAAGGTCTGAAACTTCAACACCATCGAATCGCTTTCAAACTTTTGCTTCTCTAAGTTCCTATCTGTGTGCCACTGCACTGTGTCATGTGCCATGGGAGCCAACCACCTCAATATCTCCTCCACCGCCACCCTCCACCCCTCCGCCAGCTCACGGTCATCTCCCTCCTCCTCCTCCCTATCCCACCTGCTTCTCAACTTGCTTCTAACCATCGCTTTTAAGCTTGCAGGCAAAATATCGTACATAAACTCGCGACCATCTTCGTCTACACTTGTTTGTGAATCAGAGTACCTCTCTGCGAGAATAATTATGTTCGCATAACGTAAAGCGAGACCTGCGTCGCCAACTGTGTTAGGTGGTGAAGATAGAATCTGTTTCAGGGTCTTTCCTGTTTCACCCAGAATTGTATTCTCCTTGAGTTTAACCAATTCCAACTTTTCGCTGAAGAAACGCGTAGGGATCGGATATGATCTTCGTGGCGATTTTGGCAGCGAACCGGATTTGAACCCCCGAAATAGACTGAGCAAATTCTTTTCGTCATTAACAAGGACAAGTTCTTGGTCTGGATGGACTTTGAAGGGTTGTGATTTGGTGCTTGCACCGCAATGCTTACTGATGTTAGGCAAACAGGAGACAAAACTACCAAAAAGCTCGCAAATTCTGGTGTACGTGATGCATATGATTGACGCCATAAGAGACGCGCTTTGTTCAAAGGTCTTGTCCCAAAGGGAGGTTTCTTTGTAGTGCTTAACTCGTTTTCTCTGAAATGCAAGTTTCTCTTCCAAGGAGTTTTGGTTGTTCATGATTTGAGATACCCTGTGATCGCAAGTTAGCTTCATTAGCTTTAGCTTCCTCTCTGATAAGTCCATTTCGGCTAGAACTTCCAAGGCTGCGAATAAACATGACGTTGCAGAGACATACTTCTCCATCTTCTCAACAATCTTCTGCGCATATCGAGAGTTGTATTCCAGCTTCATGTCTCCGTCTGTGATCCCTTCTTTCAAATTTCCAAACACGACATCGAAGCGCTTGAGCCCAATGTTGGAACATTTCTGGCCTAGACGAGAGACTGTAATAGCAGCACAATCAAGCTCTTCAAGCTTTTCAGCGCAGACAAGATTAAGAAGAAACCTCTCGTCATCAGAATTCAAGTAACTAACACCCCGCGATTTCATGACCCCATTTCGTAGCTCGGAGAATTCACCGTCCGACAGGAACTTGTAGAGACCAACAAGGCGAGACATTGTTCTGGCGGTCTCAAAAGAAAGAATCTGGAGATTTTCACAAGGAGACGATGATTTGTCGGGCCAGAAACGAGAGAAGGTACTTGGACTGCTATTATTAGCCTTGTTTGCACCTGAAAGCCAAGCCATGGTGACCACAGCCATGGCCTGTGCTTATCTCTCGTTTATTTCCCTCCTCCTTATCCTACTTGTTAGTTCTTTTGCAACCCTGTCTCAGGTTGGAAAATTTGAAGGTTGAAGATGATTATTTGAGTTGTTCAAGGCTTTTGGGTACGACAATTGGAGAAGATTGAGGTCTGATGACAAATATAAAAGGGTCGATTGTGCCAACATTAATGAAAGTTCCAAGCTTCTTCCAGGATTAAAAAAAAAAACGTATCAAAATAGATATTTTGGCGAGAGATATGGGGAGGGTAAGTTTCGGAGTATCCTACGATCCTGCTCTTACTTCCACGTTTAATACAGTTTCACCGATTACATTGCGAGGTAGTCAAAAAAAAAAAAAAAAAAGGTAACAAGGACAAAGCGGTTTCTCTTCTGACTTCTGTCATGCAATCGATGCTCTCCTTTGAATCTAGTCCGTTAAATCAGTTCCGGGTCCAAACGGGAACTCCTCCAAAAGACAAAAGATGATGTGTAGGTGTTGAGCATTTTAAACAAGATAATAATTGGTATCCTTGACGACTCTTGACAAGGCTTCTGTTCATATTTGACTACTTTTCATTCTTGGCCAAGAGAAGAATAATTGCTCTACTCATATTATATTTTTGAAATCCAATTAACGTATTAGGGTAAATCTATTAAATTACTTATTTTAGTTTTGTCTAACGTTTTTAATAATAAAAATTAGTTATTAAAAAATTCAACTAATTCGACCAATTCAACCATAAAAAATTTTGAACTATCTAATTTTTTTGTTTAGTTTTCAATTTCAGGTTCAATTTATTTTAACAACTCTTTGTTGTTAAAAATTGATTAGTTTATTAATTAACCGGTCAATTTTTTGTAAACTGTATTTATAAACTAAAATAAATCAATTTTTATAGATAAAGATAATTATATTTTAAATTATTTAATTTTATTCAATCTTTAATCAATTTGATGACGGTATAATATCGATTCAACCTTTTAAAGCTTAAACCTCTTGTCTGGCTTAATTTTTGATCTAATTTTTAAGACATTGATAAAAACCTATAATTGTAATTTTTAAGGTTATTAAATAAATTTTTAGATGTTTATATTAAAACTGTAAATTTTTTTATTTTTAATAATGAAGGATTTTACAGAATTTATTTTTAAAAAACTTATTGATTAATAAATCTTAAAATATCATCATAATTTATAAATTATATATTTTAAATAAATAATTTAGAATTGAATAAAAATTTTATTTACATATTTTGAATAAATTAAATTCAAATAAATATTTAAGAGTTCTGATTTTTTTTTAAAATATGCACGATGAATTAAAATTTAATATTAAATCATTTCACGTACTAGGATATACTAAAAGACGTTGTTATTGAAACAAGATCCTCTGTCCAATTTTATAGTGTCATATTGTGTTCAGTAAATCTCAACCATTTATTTATGTGAGATCCGCATTTATTTATGCGGAATCCACGTGAGATTCACATAAATAAATTATTGAAATTTATTGGACATAATAAAACATCATAAAATTAGACAAAGAACTTAGACTCACTCATACCCCGGATCAACCTTGTAATATTTAACGGTTTAACCTCAACCTCAGACTTTTTGCTTTTTTTACTCAGAGCGCCTGCCAATTACTCACTGTTAGATGTGTAAGCATCGGTAAGGGTCAAAGGATAAGGAAAGCCATACACTATACCAATGTGAATGAGAACGCAAGAACCGCCAAAACTAAGCAGCGATTAACTCTCATACAGATCGATCATTTTTCCATGTCGACATGTTCAATAAATACTAGAAAGTCCAACAAAATGAAACCATTAAATAGTTTTTTCTGCTTTACCCTTTGCTGATATAGACGAAACCAAGTCAAAGGCGAGCAATTGTTGAACCGTGTGGTGTGATTAGATTCGTTTAACTCTTACCAAAATTCCAAGTTTTCACATTATGTACGGTGATGAAACATATGCACTCATCGTAAGCACTTATCTGCATCCGCGTTATGTGGGCATGTTTTTGTTAGTGTTGGACTGATTGATCTTTGGTGGACCACAGATCAAGAAGTTCGACTCTCGATCATTCTGGTGGTCAAGAACAAGACTTTGACGTCTTTAAAACAAATATAGGAAGATTAGAAACTATTAATGCAAGAGTCAAAACGAAAAGGAAAGGTAATATTAATGTAAGAGTCAAAACAAAAAAGAAAGATTTAATCGTTCACACCTTAAAATTTAATCGTTCACACATAACTGTTAGAATTGCATGATAGTTTCCTTTAATTAAGGTTAACTTTTTTTTTGAAAAATTAATGAAGCGTATATTATAGACAAAACTATTTCAACGTTACAATGAGTTCAATAAAACTCTACCATAAAGTAAAGAATCAGAGTAATAGACGTTAGTTGGCAGAAACCTTGAGAGGGATGGGTCAGTTTGAACACTGATGGATCTTCTAAAGATAACCCAGGCCCTGTTACAGTTGGTCAACTGATCAGAGATGTTAGTAATCGCTGGTTGGTAGGTTTTGGTGTCAATTTGGGATTCTGCACGTCGTGGCACACGAAATTATGGGCAATTTATCACGGCTTGTACCTCGCTTGGTTACATGGTTATTCCAGAGTGGCTATGTCTATATATTCAGCCTTAGTGGTTTCCTTCATTTCTAGTGTACATCGTCCAATTGCAAATCTTATGATCTCCGTCATCCGAAAACTCATTTATCAGAATTGGAAGGTGCGGGTGCAGCATGTCTTTCGCGAGGGTAATCGTTGTGCTGATTGGTTAGCTAAGTACAGCTACAACTTGCCACTAGGAGTCCAATGGTTTCACGAGGTCGTGGGTGGACTTTCGACTTTACTGTTAGCTGACTTAGTTGGAGTTGCTCTCTCTCGTATAACACACATGTAATTTTTCTTTGGGCTTAAGCCCCGTTTCATTTATCAACAAAAAAAACTAACCAATATTGTTGGACCCCGAACTTTTGGTAAAAATTAGAAATATTAAATGAAATTAAATGAGTGTGTTTGTATAAGTATTGTGTTATAGATGTAATTGTACTTAAAGGAGATTGATGAGAAATGAAGTGATTGGTTTTGATGACTTTGAAATTTGAGTAGAGTTGTATGAG
>JANZLF010000191.1:156958-170828 GCA_026546835.1 Erythroxylum foetidum
AAAAAAGTCCCTCATTTTTTTAAAATTTCCGGTACCGGCCGGTATTTGACCGGTATTTTGAATACCGGCCGGTACCGGCCGGTACCGCCGAAATTGGCCGGTACCGACCGGAATTTATTCCCGGTACCTTTATGTCCGTTCCGGTACCGTTTTCCGGCCGGTACGGAACGTTCCGGCCGGTACCAGCCGGAACGGAACGGAACTCATATCATTGAATGCATCACTAATCTTAAAATAATTTCGTCCATATATATATAATTTTTTAAATCTTGGGCACCCAGGGCATCATTGGGCCTTATGTATCTCCGTCCCTGATTACACAACAAGTTTCTTTTTTTCTTGAATTTTATTTATTTATAAATTAATTATGATTATATTGTATAAAGTCTTTTTTTTACCTCAGTTATAAACAAAATTAAACTAATTTATTTAATATAAAATAAAATAGAATAGTGATGAAATAATATGAGTTAGCTTATAAATTCCTAAAATTTACAATGGTTAAATAATAAAAATTTAAACTTTAAGAACCCATTTTCTCCATTTCTTAGGTGACATCATTGAAAGAAAAGTAAAGAATCATATTTTAGCATCCCATTTTGATTCATATTTTCTAAGTTATCTTATATATCATAAATTATTTATTAATATATAATAGTACCATAATTTTAACCTTAGATCTACTTGGGATTTCGGCCCCCGTGATGATGCTTGCTAGCAAGAAGCAAGCTTTCAATTTGCCCGAGCTTTGGGTTAAAATCCAACATTTGTTACTAAAAATTTTAAACTTCGGTTCAAACTCAGACTCAAACTGTTAAAACTCAACCCAATTTAATGCTCAAAAATTTTAATAAAATGACGTTTTATTCAAAAGAAAATTGTTTTCTTTTTAATTTAAAAAATAAAAAACGGGTCGAGGTAGGTTTTGAGTTGCCGGGCCCAATTGGACTCAAACCCGGACCATTTATCCTAAGCCCATTCTGACTTCAAGTCAGGCCGAATCTGAGCAGAAATTTTCGAGCTTGGGTGGCTACCCAACCCATTGTCAAGCCCCAACAAGCATTACTACAGCCTGCCAAGCAATTAGTTTCAAGGCATTGACAAGCTAAAAAGGTGCGGAAATTTTGTTATCTTATCCATAATCATGCGTGCAAAGGTCGTGTAATTGGAAATCAACAGAAGCTTCTGATTGTGGGTTGGATAGCTAGTAGACACTTTATGCTGTGTGCACTTGCCCCCACTAGTTTTATGGTAGTTATGAGAGGGTTTGTACATCAGCTCGGCCCGGCCGGTTATAACTCTAAATTCGGTCGAAAGCTGATTCGGTCTGACCTGAATAACCTAAATCAATTTGGAGTAAAGTGACAAATTCAAAACCCATCGAAAAGAAAAATAGTATAGATTCAACCTATTGTCAATCCTAGAAATGAGAGTATAGTGTAGAATAAACTTTTCTCAACAGAGCATCAGCTTAACTACTACTTTGATCCAAAGCTCCCAAGCTGGACTTCACTGTAGCTAGATTGATCAAGATTAAAATTTCAGATACTTTGGAAAAAGCAGAATTGTACAAACTAGGAGGCAACACTTTTGATTTTGCTATTCCATTTTATCATTACATGAAACATTATATTCTGTATGAACATTGGAAAAGAAAAAAGGATATCGATTTTGTTCCTCCATTACCAAGCAACCTTGAATAGCATTTTAAGAAGAAAAAGGAAGCCACAAGAATAAAAGAGAAGGGTTGAAGATACATACAAGGGAAGAATATGTGGATTAAACGCCGGCATAACAACTGTCACATGTACAACTAGCCGTGTCATTACTGCTATCCCCATGTTGGCGAGGTTTAGTACTTAGACAACAACACATGAGACCTAGCAATAGCATGAAACCCCAAGCTGAAGCTATAGCTTTTGCCCAGTTCAAAGCTTGCTTCTCCATCTCTACTTTTTCTTCTCTTGGTAACCCTTTTGCAGATTTCTTCTTTTCCTTTTATCTCATTGTCTGAGGAGTTTATTGCTGCTTATCAGGAAATTAAGACCCTGAAAAGATGGCATCAGTATCAGGAATTATTCCAGCAGGTTTGGGGAGAGGAGGACAGACCGAGAAAGAACTTGTGATGCACATGAGGTGAGCTTGGAAGAGGCCCGAATAACAAGGGCCCGAGTGGTGAATTTAACAGCTCTCGATTTCTAACTTTTCTGAAGCCAGCCACAGTTTATGGAACATGTTTCTGGTTAGATCAGAAATTGAAGTTGGCTGATGAGGTTTTACTTGTTTTGTGGTGATTAAGCCTTAACACCTAATGATAATACATTTAAAGAAAACGCAATTTAGGAGATCTAAATTTCACAAGTGTTACGTGACACAGACACCCTAAACCCCTAGAAAGCAAATCATGGAATTAAATATATATAACACTAATATCATAAAGAGTGAAAAGATATTATCAGACAAAGTAAGTAAAAAAAGTTATGATCCTAAATAACTTTTTCTTATACTGATAATAATAAAATTCATAACTATTATTCTTACTAACAAATTAAATAGTCTAAACAAATTATTTAATAATTAATAATTCAAAATCAAGTGATACCTCTAACTCAATTTAAGTTTTAGAGTATCATGCTACTTTGTCCAAAGTGGCGTTGATCGCTATATTCCAAGTTCGATGCTATGTGCGTTGTGGGTGATAAAACCTGAGAGCGAAATAACTATGGGCGATAGTTCTTTGAGATTGCAAGAGCCTAAAGTTCGTCAGTTACAGATTTATAGACCGAAGGCAGTAAAAGTCCTTCGACAGATGAACAATTCCAGGCCCATACAATCATAAAATTCATATCGGACAGCCTAATATTCACTAATCAAAGGATAGGAATTCATAATACCCAACAACTGTAAATGCTTGCTCACCCAAGAAATTCCTCTACAGATTCTTTTTTGAGGCAAGAGCGTTGGTGACCTTCAAATTTCTAAAAAAGGTCATCTTTTACAGAGTGAAGAGGATCTGACTTTACAGATAATAGAAATTCATGAAGGCTAGCAGCTTTCAACTATTAATTTAGACACAGAGTTATAGTATAGCCAAACAGTTGCAGAGGAACCCATTTGAGAGCAATAGACGACATTAGCATGGATGTAAGAAGATAACCCGCCAAACAGAAGTGTAATATCCTGTTATGGCCAGCATTTGCGCACAAATTGCAAGATTGAAAGTTTGATATCGCTTAGACTAATCCACTTCAGTATTCAGAGGGCGATGCTAGCTGCGGAGAGAATCATTCACTACATGTTTAAACACATGAAAGGCATTTACGGAAGTGAATAGGCAAAGTAAAACTCCAACTAAATTCTAAAGGAACAGGATTCAACAAATTATGTTGAGTACTGACATCGGGTGTGTTTTTAATTGTTGTTGAGGAACTACTACCAGCAAAAATGCTGTAACTAAAAGTACTTTTGCTAACAAAGCTGTCATTAAAGTAATTAAATGTCTGGTAATCATCCTAGAAAATTACATGAAGACTAGCATGTTTGGTAAAGCTACTGTATAAAGTGCATTTTCCTTCCTAGACGAAAATTCAAATCCATTTTTTCAGAAAACCCCGTATTTTTGGTATAAAGTCAATTTCCTTTCCTAAGTGAGAGTTCAATCGTGTCATTCTTTCATTTTTTCCCTGTATTTTTTTTCCATTTTTTTGAGAAAAATAATCGGAAGATGCATATAATATGAATGTTAGTAAAATTAAGAACTATAAATAATTATGGATTAGAACCATATATAATGTTGAAATAGAACATTTGTTATAATTTAGTTCAAAAGCAGTTTTCCTAAAACCATGGAATAATTATGGATTAGAATCATATATAATGTTGAAATAGAAAAATTGTTATAATTTAGTTCAAAAGCAGTTTTTGTAAAACCATGGAAAGATTATTCTCTTAAACTATGGCTTGGGTGCTTTCTCTCTAAATCATGGTTTTGAATAATTAACCAAACAACTAAAAGTTTTCTGCTACAATCCTCCTTTTGGGCCCCAAAACAATTTCAGAGCCAAGCACACAACATCATTAACTAAGATAAGATTTGCTACTCTGACAACATGCGAAGTGTAAGAAGTATCCCAAATACAAGAGAAATTCTCAAATTAACTTGACAGATTAAGCCTGAAAACAGTAAAACATAGGAAGAATATGAGGGCAGCAAATTTTAGGCAAGGCAAAGATAGAACTGAGAAACACAGTCAAAAGTATGGGAAACTATGATGGTAATTTCCACCTCACATGCCTACTATGAAAATAAAAAGCTAATATGACAACAAAACTTGGCTACTTACATGTGGGAAGACTAGCCAAAGCTACAGCTCACTGTAATTGCGCCAAACAGCGCGAAATTCCTCTCTGAATGTGTTCAGACGTGCTTTCAAATTAGGAGTTCTGAAACTTGCATGCAAGATAGTAGCTGACAGGCAGAGAATGCTTATTAAAACCACATTAAGTACAACAACAGATAAATATGTGAGAAACATGGATGAGAAACAAACCAAGTAGTCCAATAGCAAGTGCCCAAGAAACAGTCAAGAGACCACAGGAAACATACCAAAGGATGAAACTCACTACAAACAAAAACATAATAATCCATAATTAGACCAAGTTTTTAGCTAGCAGTTACTACCTAAGGAAGGAATGCCTGCAATTATAACTTACCAAAGGAGAATACCATGACAAACACCCAACGAGGACGACCACATATATGAATTGCTCTTTTAGAAGATGGACGTCCACGAATTACAGGCCTGCAAATAGGAGCGAATTGGGCAGCAAAGATACATACTACTATAAGCATAAAGTAGTGGCAGTAAACTAACAGACTTACGTGAGTGGAGGCCTCATCTTTGCAGCCAAATGAGGAGAAAATTGCCTTACAGTTCTTGTCACTTTTTCACTAAAAGTACCTGCAAAGCTGTGGTAAATCAACAGTATCGTTTTTATCACCATCCTTCAGTATTTACTGATAAATTTTTTGAAACAAACTTTCTACAGCATAAACTGATAGAAATTTGGCTAAATCAAATTAATCATTTCATTGTTCTGTTTCATTCAACTACTTAAATGTCTTTCTGTTTTGTCTTCTATATACAAATAAACACTAAGCACGTAGATGATATGAATAAAAATGAGTGAAACTACTACACAAAGAAGCTAACCTATCATTGAGAAATGCAATGGTGAGTGCAGTCGAAAGAGCAGCAACGATAGCAAGAGGTCTCCTAAGAAAACCGAATCCTACAAATAAAATTATTCACCACTCTATTATTATCATCATTAACAAACTTTAACCATTGCTAAACAAATGTATAGCAAGCATCAACTTACCCAAAATGAGAAAAATCATAATGAAATAGTTGGTCCGATAACTGTTCAAATACAATCAAAACGAAGTAAGTCAATCAGATCAATAACAATGACACTGTTGGTGAAATTAGCAAACAATAAGTGTTGATCGTAGTTACTAGTAGAGATTGCATTTGAGGCGACTGTTCCATTTTGCTGTTGATTTGGGAACTGTGAATCGCGAAAAGAACTCCGAGAGAGGTCGCGGAGGAGACGACCAGTCTACTTCCCGGAGCGCGTCGGTCAGATCCTCCGCCGTCACGCTTCCCCAATCCATTTCCAACTGTTCTTAACCACACAAAAATCGAGGCGAACCACCAGTATGTGTGACGATTTTAGTGTCCGTACGTTCCCGATCTCTCTCGGGCGCACCCAACGAAATGGATTCTTGCGTTTCAAATAAGTAGGCTTGACTTTTTGGTCCTCTTTTTTAAGAAGAAAAAGAGTAACGGAAATTTAATTTTTTTAAAAATATATATGAACGACTATTTGTAGATGTGTATGTTTCAGGCTTTCAGCTCTCTTCAACAAGAGACGAGCTTCTTTGGGATCAACTTTGCATAATACTATGCATAAGTAGCTTGTAAGAGACATTGTTCAACATAGAGAATTTGGGATGATTTCTTTTATTTTTGGGCGGTTTATAGAGAGCAGAGTACAAATACTATGAGTCTAAGAACGATCTCTATAACATATACTGTACGGATTAAGTAAAGAAAAAGAAGACTCACAAATACGATTTTTTACAAAAATATGAGTAATTTCTTCAAAGTTTTCTATTATATTAGACAAAATACGTTTAACACTGAAAGGTAGATCAACAACTGAAAGAGTAGAAAAAAGATGAACAGGGTCATTGTTCATAAGTTCACTCATATTTTTCTGTCTCCTTACTCACTCTTATCAAGATAACATAGACTACCTTCACTCATGTTTTTCAGTCTCCTTACTCTTATCAAGATCACATAGACTACCCATCCTATACAATGGCTATGGTTCTTATGGCAATAAAGTTTCTAGTTCTAATACTATTTCGGGACCTCAAGGGGCACACAAGGAAGAAGACACCAAAATCCTAAGGTACGTAACATACCAAACAAACCTCTTCAAAAACCAAAGACCAACGAGGATCAACAGGAGTTTAGGTTTCAACCATGCTGGGTGAGTACACTAGCCCTTTCTCTCTACAAGCACCAAACTCAAGGCTTGCCTCTTAGACACCCTAAATTAACCAATCTTTTCCTGTTAAACTATGACCTTAACTAGGATCTGTTCTACAATCCGAGATTATCTAAGGCGTCCTGATACACAGGATCCTCACAAGCAGACAAGTGTAAAGCATACTTGTCTTCTATGACTAATGAGTTATATTAATCAAGACTTAAGCTTTCAGGAGAGAAGGAGTTTAAAGAGAAACTACGAAAGCAAACATACTCAAACTTTTATTCATCTTAAGCTTAATTGATTTCAACCTTTGAGTACAATGATAGATGAACCTTGCTTTTATAGAAGTAAGGGAATACAAACAAACTACTTTAGATAGGGAATATATTCCTTAGGAACAGTCATAACAACTTTAGAAAAGAAGATGCCCTAAGTATAATCATTATACACCTTTAAAAAAGCAACTTTTAGAAAGCAAATAATAAAAATATTTCTAAAAGATAAGAAGGAATCTTGGAAAGAGGGTGTGGACCCAAAGATTCTCTTATCAATACACCAAAAGACACACAACTATCATAGACTATAATGATGTCTAAAAAGGACAGTCACACATTGGGAAGCGAAATCAATCTCATCATTTATCACGAATTGGTTCGTGGCACGATTGAAGATTCGACGGAGAGTCTAAATCACTTGCACTGTCAATGTTAGGATAGGCTTTGTAAGTCTTTTGTCTTTTCCTAGGACTAACATCATCTGTGTTGTAACATCCCATCACCGATGGGAAGGATAACATGATAATTTGGGATGGATTATGAGTGTGTATACGTATCTCGGCATGTTCATGTAAAATATGGCCTCTATATATATATATGAATGGAAATTTTTATTTATGTACATGACTGTACATGCATTCATGACATTTCCCGGCATATGTGTTATAAATGTGATTTATGTGAAATAATATGATTTTGTGCTTGAAAAGTGAATTGGAGTAGATTTTTATGTGTTTTACATTTTTAGGGAATTTTAGGAATTTTTTGAAAAATTTCGGAGAAAATTTTCGGACCAAAAAAATTGCCAAGTGGCCGACTGATTGAATTTTCGGTACTGAAAATGACTGTCCAATGACACTAGAGAATTAGATTCATGATTTTAGGATTTATGAATTTGAGCCATTAGAATTTTGGGATAAAATTGGAGTAAAAATTCAAATTTTCTTGGAAAGGGTTCAAGAGGTGGACATGTGGCAAGTGAAATGTGTCACTTGCCTAACATGCCACTTTGTCTTAAGGTTATATAAATATCTCCTTTGCCTTAGTCATTCACGAGGCTTTGATAAGACCAAAAAGCTTTTGATTTCTTCTCCTCATCCAACGTCTCCTTATTCCTCCTCCTCCGTAGGTTTCTTACTTGTAAATTTGCTACTCTTCTCCACCTAAACAAGCTCTTCTACCTTAAGTGATTCTCCTCTTGTGTTCATAAAAATAAGCTTAAGCCTTTCCCCTTATGCAAGTGATGTACGTATGTGTAGGGAAAGTTAGGAGTTGGTGAGGGTTTGTGATTTTGGAAGTTTAATAGGTAAGAAACTTGTGTTATGTTATGGTTTCATAATTAATTGCATTCTTTATGATGTTTGCTCACTAAATTGCATGAAATTGTATGTGAAGAATTTGGGTATGTAATTTGCTTGTTGCTTGATGTTTGATTGAGAATTGATGAGGTGGGATTGGATGAGTGTTAGAAGAAGTGAATTAAGTGTTTTGGATTGGTTTTATGATGTTAGATGATTAATTCTTAAAAAGGAAATGATTGAGTATGTGTGCTAGAATTTTGTGGACTTATGTTTAAGTGAATATCTTGATGAACTTGTGGCTGATTTCTTAGCTAAAGTGGATGCTTATTGATATAGGAATGGTGTTAGAATGAAAGGAGTAGAGTTAGGTATAAAATCTAGAAAATTTACCTTGAGTATGTTTCAGGTTTTTTGTTATAACTTTTGATATGGTTATGCTATTAAGTTGAGGTTTAGCTTGAATTAAACTTGAGAAATTTGGCTAGAATTCTTATTAAGGAAGTTCTATCCAATTGTGTCTTGAAAGGGGTGGAATTTTACTTTGAAAGTGAGATATATGTGCAGGATGAACAGTGATGGCTCCAACATTGAATTATTTGTGATCAGAACTTTGGAGAACTTTTCTAGGCTAAAGTAGACTGATTTTATGAAATTGGTCTTCATAAAAGTTGGAGGATTTCTTGTTAGCTTTTTATTGCCACTAAGTATGTTATTTTTTGATTTTTAGATTGAAAGTTATGGTTTGTCAACTTTCAGATGGTAATTTATGGCTTAATGTGTTGTGATGTGTGTAATATCTCTGAATATGGATTTTGGTAATTTCTATGTTCTGACGCTAATTTTGGACTATTATGGTTGAAATTAGCTCAAGTGATCTTATGCAAAATTGTAGAGGAACATTTTAGCTTTGTAATGAGGTATAATATGCGAATTTTGGATATAGGGATTGTAAGTTATGAATTTGTAAAGATTGAATATGGTTTAGGTGAAATGGTTGTTTAACAAGCTTTAACAGGGCAGCCACATTAATGGGAGAATTGGACCTAGTTAGTGATGGATTTTGCTTTTAAGTCCTTCATGAGAATTGTAGCATATTGTCTGATCTTTTCATTGCTATATGGTATGGAATTTTTGAACAAGGGTATAGGAAATTATGAATTTTGGAAGATTGTGTTACTGTTGATAATAACTTATATAGGCAGAAATTTTGAGTGAGGATTTGAATTGTTTAGAGATTGAATTTGCTTCCAAGTTGTTCTTGAAAGTTGTAGAATATGTTTTGATCTTTCTTTTGGTATAAAACTTGGAATTTTTGGCAAAGGGAATGGAAAGATATGATTTTGAAAATATGTTGTACTATTTTGTATTGTTGTGAATGTTAATGTGAAGGCAGTAGCTTTGATTAAATTTTTGACACCCTCAAAGGTAAAATTGGTTTTCAAGCCCTTCATGAAACTTGTAGGATTTTCTGTGATCTTTCCAATGAGACCTTATTTGTGATTTTTGGACAATGGAGTAGAGAATTATGATATTTAGAGTTTCTATCATTGTGTAGGATGATGGTTATCTGACAGATACTTTGAGGTGGTTTTTGACCCCTTTAGAGGCAGATCTGGTTCTTAATCTCTTCATAGAATTTGTAGAGTTTTCTTTTAGTTTTCTATTGATACCAAGTTTGTTTAATTTGGAGTTCTGAGTAAGAAGTTATGAATTGAAAAAATTGGGTTATCGGAAAAAGAAAAGACTAGAGTTTTCCAGGTCAACCACTGTAGATGATTTAGTCAACTAGGAGGTCTTCGACTAGTCGACTGATGCATGTAATTTTTACATGCATTAGTAGTCATGTTTTCCTGATCTGACCTCTCTTCACTCTTTTACTTATAACTTTTTCATCCAACCTCTGATTGATCTGATTTTTGAAGCGTTGGATTCCTAAGACAATCCTCTACCTCTCCATGAAAATTTATAGATTTTGAGATTAAATTGAAAAGGATTGATTAGATCAAAGTGAGATGATTGGTTTGAAAAGTTTGAACATACTTCAGTATTTAGGTGATATCTCGATCTGTAGAGATCCAAATGAGGTGATTCTTGTTCCTTATTAAACTAGAGACATGGGGCTACAAGTTATCTGAAGGAATCAAATTTCTATTTAGTCCCTAAGATGTTCAATTTCTGGAGTGAAATTGGGTATAGTGTTCAGTCTCGGTTTTAGCAATAATTGGACCTATAGGGGTCCGAATTGAGTGATTTCGGTGTCAATGAGTTTCTAAAATTTAGAGGAAATTATTGTGACAGGAATTTTGGAATAGTGCTGGGAATGTCACGAACATGCATTGTATAAATTTTAAATTGCTACATGTGCATTATTAAATATTTCTGATTGTGCATTTGGTAATGTTTGTATATTTTTGACTATTATAGAGGCACATTTGGAACGTCAACCCACCGACGTTGCCGAGACTTCCAGGCATTAGCTTTGGAAGCAAATGGTGAGTGACCTAGATGGTTCCTCAATTATTATTTGCTTATGCTTATACTTCTGTGGTGAATAATGGTGGGGTTGTGTTTTGATTATGGATTCCGGATAGAAGTTTCGAGGTATTGGGAGATTATGACATAGAAGTGGTGTTTGTCTGAGAATTTGGGACCTCCGTGTTTAAATGTAATTAAATGGGATTGTGATCTTAATGTGACTAATTGTGGACTATTTGTTTGAATGTGATAATTTGGGATTGATTGTGATGTTGATATTGCTTCATTGCGACATAGCCATTCCATGCATGATCAGTTAACAACAGTTGTGACCGAAGTAGCCACCGAGAGCTAAAAGCTTAATGTAATTAGGCCTCGAGCCTATAGTGATTTAGAGCCTCAGGCTCAACAATTAATGCGCCCATATTGGGACAGTAGTGATTCAGAGCCTCAGGCTCAACGATTAATGTACCCTAATTGGGACAGTTCATGCGCTCTGTCACAACACCAAAATAAATTAGAAAAGTGTTACATGCGCATGTCATATGCATTTGATTTAATCATTTTGATTGAGTGAAAGGCAAAATGCCTTATGCTTCTGTGGTACCAATCATGTGGTACTTCTGAAGGTGAATTATGAAACAACTGTGTTATGCTTGAGTGTTGTATGAATTCAATTGGTTATGTATGTCTAATCGAATGAAATGTATCAAATTGTCTGTACTCGAGTGAAATTGTGAAATGGGATCAAATATGCAAGAATGTGAATATATGTAATGTGAATTGATGTGTTGTATAAATTGAGTGAACCATCGATGGTGGTTACCTCACTAAGTTCGTAAAACTCACCCAAAATTTGCAATTATTTTTCAGGATTCAGAGGAATACCCCGTTAGGCAACGGGCCTATAGTAACCGCATGTGAGTGAGAAAAGAGGTCGGGATCAGTTCGCGTCTGCATTAGTGTCTGGAAAAAAAATTGTATTTTTTTGAATTTTTGTATTAATGATTAGGTCAATTTGTAAAGTCAACAGACTGAAATAAATTGTATTTATGAAAAAGGGCCCTCGTGGCCATTGTATTTACCGGTGAACTTGTATGTTCATTGATTTTCACATAATGTATGTTTGTGTTTAAAAAAAAATATACTGAGTTTTGACTGAGTGATGTAGCACGCTACCCTCGCAGGGCACAGACTCAGATAGCACCATCGATGTCAGGTTCGGGTCATACGGGAGTGGGGTGTTACATCATGTGGCTAATTAATGTACACATATATCTCCCTATAAGGGATCTCAATAATGAGGCCTTAGACCTTGTACACTTATCAAGTCACTCTCAGTCAATGCTATGCCATAGTGATGTGAGCAGGAGTAAGGATCACCATAGAGATAGTGTGCGTGACGGGGGTAAGCTGGTCATTCCAGTTGGACTTATACCAAAGTTAGGATTGAGAGATTCAAGGATGAAGCTAGTCAAGCTTATTAGAGGAGAGCTAGTTGGGTCACAGCCTAAATTGATCTACTTGTCTCAAATACTTAGACCGGATACACTTGGAGCTTGAAGACAAGAAGACTTGGGCTATTTTAATGCTTCATCACTTAAACCCAAGAGCATATGGATCCAGTAGTGACACAACATATAAGACCTATTTATTTAGTTTTTGGACTTTATTTTTATTGGGTTTCCATATATTTTAACCCAACCTTTTATTATTTAACCTAGGCATAAATATGTGTTTTTTAAGGTCAAATTTTAAGAACATTAGATCAGATTTGTTAGAGAGCCGTCAGCTTCAATTAGGGAGAAACATTATTATCTTGTTCTTGTCACCTTTCGAACCATCTTTCACTTATCAATTGCTTTCCCAATTGTGGTGTGTCGATTGTTTGTTTCTCTGGGTTTTATTTTGATCATCGGGATTGTTTGGAACAAGTTTTCAAGAGGTGTCGTAGAAATCAAACCTTGCGTATCCTTATTTTTTCTTGTTTGTTGAATTCGAAATTTACATCCTTCTTAATTCCTCAAGGTCGAAAACACACCGAAGCAAAACACTATTAGAAACACCATCAAATCAACGTCAATCCTTCCGCGGTGCGCGTTATTCGGTATCAGAGCCTTGGTTTGGAGGAGAATTCTTATTCAACTCCATCAAAATTCAAGAAACCGCTGCCTATTACTATCCAATTATCGTCGTATCATCAATTCAGGTGTGAATTAACTTTTGACCTAGGATTTCAATCTTTCTTCTTGTCTTTATTTTAGTTAGGGTTTTCAATTATTTATTGAAAACTTTCGTTTTATATGAAAAAAAAGTTTGGAAAAAAAGTTCAAAAAATTAAAAAAAAAGAGTATGAAAAACAAAAAAAAAGAGTCTAAAAAAATAAACAAAAAACAAAAAAATAGAAAAAATCTGAAAAAGAAAAAGAGTAAAAAAAGAAATCCGAAAAAAAATCAAAAAAGAGTCAAAAAATATGGAAAAAAATTCAACATTTTTCATATTTTCTGGCTTGTTATTGGTTATTGGTTATTGGTTTAGGTTGCTAATTACTTTTTATTTGAGCTACATTTGGGAACATTGATTTATTAAAGCTGTGGTTCTAATTGTAACTTGGATTTCAGAGAACACCGAGTGATAAAAAGCAAGAGTATGTGAGCTTATTATAGTGAGTCATTGATGTGACTTAAACACGAGGGGAGTGACAAATTCTTGAGTGAAACACGTGAGGGAGTGTGTGAGGTTGTTTATCACTAACCTTGTTTTGCAGGTATATCATTTTATTTATAATATCGCAGGGAGGTAGTAATGATGACAACTAAGGGGGAGATGCAAATATCGCTTTCACTTTGAGAGCCATGCAACAACAATTTAAGAGGTTCAATCTAGCCTTAAATGAGGTTAGGGGACAAATGGATGAGCTCAGACAAGGAAGAAATAAGGAACCTTATGGTAGGCCTGTAGATGTACGTCAGCGGCAACCACCACCTCATAGACAACCACCACGGTATGAGCCTAAGGAGGAAGAGTTTGATGAGGATGAGGAGGACTATGCAGAGCGCATGCCTAGGAAAGCTCGGAGAGGAGAACCCCTCAACAGGCGAGATGGAGACCTCAATTCCATCAAGATGCAGATCCCAGCATTTAAGGGGAGGAATGATGTTGAGGCATATTTGGAGTGGGAGAAGAAGGTAAAACTTGCTGCTGTTGAATTTACAGATTATGCACTAATATGGTGGGATCAGTTTGTGACCTCTA
>JANZLF010000192.1:12863-33026 GCA_026546835.1 Erythroxylum foetidum
TT
This sequence comes from Erythroxylum foetidum, assembly GCA_026546835.1. Taxonomy (NCBI): domain Eukaryota; kingdom Viridiplantae; phylum Streptophyta; class Magnoliopsida; order Malpighiales; family Erythroxylaceae; genus Erythroxylum; species Erythroxylum foetidum. The sequence continues at coordinate 12,866 of JANZLF010000192.1, forward strand.
GCAAGGCATCAGAAACTTCAAGATCTTTAGGAGCTTTGCATTAAGTTAGTTCTTTGGTTAGCCCACCAGCATTTCCACATGAAGCATACTCTTGTATTTTGAGATTTCTTTTTATGTTGCGATATGTGATAACCCAAAGGTATTGATGAATGTCTTTGAATGTAAATGACGGTTGGTTTATACATTTAGAATAATGAATATATATTTAGAATATGTATATGTATGAGCACATCTTTCGTTATTCGAATCGAATCGGTTCTTTGTATGGATGTTGGGATCGGGTCCGACGATATATGGAGCGCTCGTCGCCGGCGCGACCCGAGGGGCCGCCTCGGGATTTGAGGATCCGGGACCCAGGCCCAACAAAACAACCTTTTTATTCTTGATGTAATGCAACGTTATTATTTCAGAGATGAAACTGTAGAAGTCAATAAAATTGACGTCATGACATCTCTCAACAACAACCCCATAATTTTGGCTTCTAAGTCGACTGTCTTAATCTTCTATGTGAAATCTAACCTCATTAACAATGCAACCTGTATATTTTTTCATACACATATAAGGTCTATATGCCAAATAATATAATGATGTTGTCACCTTTTGCATGTTACAGTTACGTAATCATATCATCTGTAGGAAAAAATGAAATTAGAAGTTAATATGACATACAAATTGTCATAAGTTCATAATATTCCATCAATTTATAACTCACTCGAGTCCTAAACCATGATATGAACTTAAGCTTATGTCTTTTTTCAACATTAACAACCCCTTTTCTTTGAATCGATTCTTTGTGCACTCTATTTAAAAAAGTAAGTAGAGTCCATGAAATAAAGATTGAATCATATAATTTAAATATGAATATTTGAATCAAAATTAATATATATACTCCATATATTTGCCAACTTCCTTCCAATTATTCAAAATATGCCAATGAACAATCTTGAATTCGTCTTTAGTTAACTCCATATATTTTCCGACACCACGTGACCTAACTTTTTAGGAGAAAACTGACAATCCACCATCTTGATCAAAATCGAAGTTATGTTCTAGTCTATTAAACCTTGTCTTGATGTCATTTAAGTACGTGGAATAAATTGTCAAGCATTCATTCGCTATATAAGCCTCTATAATAGAGCCGTTAGGTCGAGCTCTATTACGTACATAAAATTTAAGAGAGCATAAAAATATAAACAAAATATAAAACATTAACAATTGTTACTAACTAATAATTTTTTTAAAAATTAGAATTTAGTATAAATTACCTTTTAATGGGGAATATTCATCGAAAGTGAACCAATCCAAAAAGTTTTGCTTCATATGGTAAGTGAATTGCCAAATGCACCATAACATCAAAACGTGATGGGGAGAATACTAGTTTAAGCTTATAAAGAATCAAAGTTATGTCGTTTTCCATTTGTCATGCTTTTCAACTTTAAATGTCATGCATATAATTGCTTAAACTCACGCAATTGACCTAAAGTTACAGACATATCCTTCGACAAACACCAACGTATTCCAACAAGAAGTAATCATTGCAAAAGTTCATGATAATGATAGCTTTTTAACCCTAATACTTTTCCCTTTTTAACATTCACACATTGAGCTATATTAGATGCATACCCATTAAGAAACTCGACCAATTTAAGAAATTGATAAAAATCTTACTTCTCCTTTTTCGACATGTTGTAACAAACAGGTGGAATAATGTGTGACCCATCATCTCTTTTTTTGAATGCAAATCTTTTCTTAATTGTTTCTTTCGATTTTCCATCAATTCCCATCACAGTTCTTAAAATATTCCCACAAATATTTTTTCAATATCCATTACATCAAAATTATGCCTTAATAGCAATTCCTTCCAATACAATAAATTGAAAAATATATTTTTTTATTCCAATTGAGTTTAACAACATTTCGTTTTTGCTTTCTAATACTTGGGTATTTTCTAGGTGTAATGTCACCCAAATGTGATAGTTGGTAAACCACATCATCAGTAGACAACAACAAAGGAGCTTCACCCAATTCTACTTTGCCATTAAACAACTTGCTTCTTTGCCATCTATGCCCATGCTCCAAGTAATGACAATGTAACATATTTTACTTCGTAGCCTTATTGAATAAGTTTGATGGTTACACTCAAGATAGGCCATATACTCTTTAGTGCTATATCCAGACAAAATCCCATAAGTTAGAAAATCATTTATAATCCACAAAATAGACATATGCATTATAAATGTTTCAACTTGAACAACATCAAAAGTTTCTAATCCAACCTGTAAGGCCTCAAAATATACCTTAGATGAAATGTTACACGTTTATGAAAGTACATGTGTGGTAGGAAATAGAATTGTGCTATGATTAAAATATTAAAGACATATGACTTAAATTTTTGATCAAGTGGACTATAGTTAGTAAATTGGAATTAATTGATTCCATTAGAGAATTAAGGTATTTAAATGTATATTTGGACTAGGAAAAGTATCAAGTGCCAAGTGAAGTTGGTACATGAAAATTAGTATGACTACACCTATATTTTAAATGACATTTGACACCATTGGATGATTGACATGTGGACTGGTTTTGTAGGTGACTAGTGGTAGCATCTTAATTAGGCAAATGGCATTACATGCATTAAGACATCTGGCTTGATAATTTGAGGACACCTAGCAAACCAAGAGCTTATTCACTCCAGCTTATTTCGGCAACCTACTTACTAACTTTTGCTCCTTGCAACCGAAGCTACTCATCCCTCTCATCTTCTAGAATTTTGCTTAGTTTTAGATCATTTTCACTTGCAAATCTTTTTTTGTACTAATTGTTTGGAAGGGCTAGTTCAACTAGTTCTTTGAAATAGGAATTTAAAGTTAAAGAGGTAAGGGATTTCTACACTTGATAGCATGTAATCATATAAGTTTTATGATACCTAATTTGGCCTGAAATATGTGTTATGATGTCAAACAATTGGTGCCAGAGAAAACTAATTCTAGTTTGGCATATACTGTTTCGGTTTTAATGTCTGAAAGATAAGGATTGTGAGCTACTTATTAAATGACTTTGGAATTGGTTTTGGACACAAAATTGATGTTTAATTAAGGCCCAGAAATATGTGTTATGATGTTGAACATTAGGTGCTGGAAAAATAATTTTTGTTTGGAATATGTTGTTTCGGTTTTAATGTATGAAAGATAAAGATTGTATTTATTGAATGACTTTGGAATTAGTTCTGAACAGGAAATTGATGTGTAATTGAGGCATTAGTAAGGTGGAATTGAAGTGGAATTCATGAATTTTGATGAAGGGGGTGTTGAAGGTGTAAGATGTGAGTTAATTGAAGTAGTTTCACTGAATAGGTTTCGTTGTACAAACATTGATACTTTGGCCATTACTTGACCTGAAGATGTCCAAATGGGGTGATTTTAATTGTAAATTAAACTAAATACATAGGTATACAACTTTCATAAAGGAACATAATTTTATTTCTGTCTCAAAGAGTTTTGAAATTTCAATTGAAGTTAAATTTTGTATTCTATCACTGTTTAAGAATAGTTTGCAGTATTTTGGGGATAACTTGAGAAATAATGAACCTAATTGTATGAACTATAGTTCATTAGAAACTTAAGACATAGAGGAACATTTTTATAGAAGAAAACATTGCTTAGAAGCCAGTTTCTATATCAAAATAGCCATACAAATCTGACCTGAAACCTGTCCTAAGAAAATCTGGAATTAAAAAAAGAATGCTAAACTTGGTTGTGTAATTGTTGACATATATAACATTAGGACTTTTAACCATGGTCTTATTAAACTTATTTGAGGTTAAAAATGAACCTAGATAATGTTAAATTAATGGAGAAAAAGATAATTGAGTTATCATTTATTTATGGAGGTAATTACTTAAAGAATGTGAGGTTAATTAATCTTGTGTTTAAAGTTGAAAGGAATAATATATTTAAAGGTGAATGAGTTTTTTTTTGAATACCAATGTATTTCAGAAGGTTTATGTTGTGTGAATTGAATATGATTGTTACAAAATGGAACTTTGTGTCCTGTTATGGAATGTGTAAACACATAATGCCTTTAGTGGTACATTATTGCAAATGATTATGCTATTAGGCAAGATTAGTTGGATGTGTATTTACAAGTTCAATGTGAGGAAAGTGGAATAATGACATAACATCTTTTTCTTGTGATTGTGAAATCTAAAATGGATTGTTTTTAAAACTTTCAAGTCTTAGTCATGAGTAAATAGGCATGCCTAGAAGGGTCTGTAGTTGCTCCTGTGACACTTCGGTGTCTCCTATTTCTAACACTTCGGTGTCATCTGTTAATGAGACTTAAGTCTCTCTTGTTCTGTGATACCGATCATGGTATCTCCTATATTAGTCCTGTTCTGTGAATTTTGTTTTAACAAAATGTATACTTGAGTTTGTTCGTTTTTGAGTTGTATCTAATAAACGATGACTTTTGAATTTGTTTGAAGGTTTGTAATATCTATACTATAGGATGGATTGGGATTTAAGACTTGTTTGTATTAAGTTTAATGTGTATAATGTATTTTGTTTGTAACTCAACTTGGAATGAAATGTAATGTCTGTTTGTCTGAATTGCTAAAAAGGAAGATTTAGAATGCTTTGGTTCATTTGCAGTGTTTGTGTGGCATCCATATATTCTTCCAGGGGGTATTTGTGTGTTACACAACCTCTCATAGATCATTTAAGTCATCAATTAATGGTTGTATGTATACATCGATATCCTTATCAAGAGTAGTAGGTCCTAAAATAGCAAAGACAATAGCATAAAAGGCTCCTTCATATACTTTCATGGAGGTAAATTGTATGAAACTACAATTACTGAACATATGTTGTAAGAAGTACTCATATTACTGAAAGGATTAAATCCATCTAAGCCTAAACCAAGTCTAACATTACGAAAATCTTGTGTAAACGATGGAAACTTTCCATCAAAGTCTTTTTATGTCATTGAATATGCTAGATGACGCATAATGTCATCATCAATACGTTTCTCTTTATGCCACCTCATATTTATAGCTATTTTTGTTGACATAAAAAACCTTTGTAGTCATAGTTTAATAGGAAGGTATCTCAAGATTTTATGTAGTATCTTTTTCCCTCTCCCATCATCCACTCGCTACTTTGATGTACCATAAATCGAACACTCTTCAAGACCTTTACTATCCTTCCAAAATATAGCACAATCATATTTACAAACATGTAAGATTTGGGCAATTTTTTTTCCAAAAGGTAATGCATCATTGAGCAACTTAATTAACATGTTAAGAGACTTGTTACTCCATTTATTATAGACCTTTAAATGCAATAACTTGATAACAAAAGATAGATATGAGAAATTCAAGCACCCTGGATGTAATTCTTCTTGAGCAACTTTCAATAACTTTCCAAAATTATCTTCTGTAATATTACCAATTATGTCAGGCAAACAAGTTTCATTTATAGTCTCCATATAATTTCCATAATCCTATCTCGCCAATCCCATCATCATCACCATCATTATTGTTACTATCATTAACACTTGTACCAACACTTCTACTACAACTTGCTTCTTTAAGTTCGCCATGATAAAGCTATAGAGTATAGGATTTATCTATATCTCATGTTAGCAAGTGATTATATACTACATATTGACTTTAAATGTCGACATTTAAGCAACCTATGCATAGATAATGAATATGACATTCATTAACCATTTGATATTTTACAAATTGCATGAAACTTTTAACTCCTTCTATATATTCAGTGGACCATTTCTAATGAGAGATCCAACTTTTATCCACATAGCTATATAAATTTTGTCCATCTAAATAAATTACTAAATGCAATTTTCATTCTATATAACATAATAATAAATCAATACAAGTCACTACTTCTTGATTAATCAGTATAAGTTCTTACACCAATAAGGTACGTGGTGTTGTTTATACCTATGAATCGAGAAAGGGACTTCTCGTTTTGACTCCTATGCTTGTGGAATATTTCACTGATAGGCCTTATAGGAACTGTATTACAGGTTTCTAGCCTATATACCATCCTAAGGTATTATGCCTCAAATCATCCATAATTATACATGAGTTTACAAGTTACTACTTCTCAATTAATCAGTACAAGTTCTTATACTAAGTTTGAATTCAAAAAGCACTAAGGTAGGTGACATTGTTTACACTTGTGAATCTAGAAAGGGACTTCTCGCTATGACTCCTAGGCTCGTGGAATATTTCACCAATAAGCCTAATAGGAGCTACATCGCATATTTCCATCATATATACCATCCTAGGGGTTTATTATGCCTCAAATCATCCTTAATTATATGTTAGTATACAAGTTAATACTTCTTAATAATCAGTACAAGTCTATATACTAAGTTTGAATTTGAAAAAATCTAAGGCATGTGACGTTGTTTACCCCTATGTATCTAGAAAGAGACTTCTTGTTGTGACTCCTAGGCTTATGAAATATTTCATCGATAAGCCTTATGGGAGCTGCATCACAGATTTTCAGCCTATATACCATCCTAAGGATTTATTATGCCTCAAATCATCCTTAATTATACAAGTCCATATATTAAAGCAGAACATAAGAACTCATCAATGATTATAGGAATATTACAAACAAAACAAAACCAACACTCCCTTTGCATTCACACAAAACCTAAACATAAATATTCATATTACTAGACATTAGTTAGACGATTTACCTAGATGGACAGACAACTGCAGACTATATAGAAGAAGTATGAGGATGGATGATTATCGACACTCTTTAACAAAAAACATAGTCTGGAAAAAAGAAAATTTTGTATTTAATATAATATACTTATTCATAAAGTTGGGTTTTTGGACTTCAAATCTAAAACATACTTATAACTAAAGTTTTTGGACACATAACCAATAACTTACCGTTAATAAATTTTTAACGACTTTGTGGCAATGATGGGCTCATGATAGCTTGTGAGTGATGAAAACTTCAACGAAGATTGAGAAGTGAGAGGACTATGATCTGAGAATGACATTGAAGATTTAAAGTGAACTTTAGTTGAAAAGCTTATAGGCAGTAGCAAAACAACACACATAAGCAGAACAAAAAAAAAGAGGAATAAACACACCAAAACTTCATTGGACATGTAACTTTTATTTACATATTCATCTATACATCTTTTTTAATTAAATGTTAAAGTTGTATTAGACATGTAAACTTTGCAAAAAGAACATTACACCTTATAATGCATATACATACTATAAATCAGGTGTTTCTAAGCTTTTTGTTTCGTTAAATGACCACGTGTTTCTATAAGAGCCAAATTTATACTTTATAAATTCTCTCATTGATTTTCAAAGGAGAATTAAGAACATCAAAATTTAACAAATCTTTATAATCTTTTTTGTAAATAATGATGAGTTATCCTTTATTTTAAACACTATTAATGATAATGATTGTGATGATAATGATAATAATTTATCTTATAAATGTATGGAAATAATAAGCTTGAAAATTTTGAAATTGTAAAGAACTTCAAAAATTCTTAGATACATACATGATTGAGAATGAGACATTAAAATTTGATACACATGACATGATAGAATCCAAATGTGTGATTATAGCTACTAGCAATGAATATAATTTGATATGAGAAGAGACATTGAAAAAGAATTAATTTTCTCAAATATTCATTGTCTAAGTTCACTTTAGCATATGAAAGTTTGAATTAGAGGCCAAAACTAAGATAATTTTTATGTGGGACAAAAAAATTAGAAGATTAGCATAGGCCTAAATCATCCATAAGCATATAATATCCAATTCTAGACATAAAAATTTTACTGTTCATACATCATCCTCTAGGTCTCAAGCTAAAAAGAAATTTGCTACATTTGTGTGTGGTTCATATTTTAAACCTAGAAGACATGATTCACAAGAAAAAAAAAGGTACAATTTAATGCAAGACCACACAAGGGAGCTTGTAATATATGTCTCTTTATTATTAAAACAACATAAAAATAAGCTCGTAATTATCATAACCTATTATTTAAGCACTTAGAAAATGTTCACAATTCTTATAGGCCACCATACTTACACTAAAAGAGTATGTCATATGCTAAATCATTTGTTAAGCTTTATTATCTCACAAGAAGAGTTTATTATCTCCCACATATATAAAGTAGAGCTCCCTAATTATTGTTACATCCAAAAAAGACCAAAAAATGCATATATGTAACATTCTTATAGATCTTACTCATATGTGACATACCTTCAAATTATCCTCTATAAGATGTCACTTTTGTGAAGGTTATAGACATATACATAGAAATTAAATCTTAACTTACATTTGTTAAATTCAAATCCATCAATTTTCAATCAACAAAATGTGATATATATACTCCAACACAAGCAGAACATTCCCAACACTTAACACAATCATAATAGGCAATTCATCAAACACTTTACATATATACGAAATTCATCCTAAGATAACTACGAAAATCATGTGTTTTGCCTTTCATCACTAACATTAAGACATTCCAAACATACTCCAATCACAGACAATCCAAACCAACATAAACAACTCAGTAAAATCATCCTTAACCCATCCAACATCACATGTCCAAAACACATGAAAGGTAGCAACAAAAAAGCCAAAAAAAAGCATCAACGACTTACCTCGATGAAAGAACAAAACGATGACGACTGGAGAGGATAGAAGAATGCAAATGTAGAAGATAGAAGGTCATCGACTAAGAAGAGAATGAAGAAGAAACCAGTGGGAGAGGAAAAAGAGTGGGAAAATTTTTAGGGGGTTCAAGTGTATCTGTTAAATCAGATAGCAAAATGACGTTGTTTGTCATTGAACAAATGACATCATTTTTCTTCTGTTAAAATGTTTAAACATTTAGACATGCTTTTTCAAAAATGTCTCCATATGTTTACATACCCTCAATCTTTTAGCAACGCTTTGCCTAATTTGTCACTAACTATCATTTTTGCGACCAATTACTAAAATAGATGCCAAATGTTAATACAATGTCAACATTTTAGCGACGTTATGAGAAATACATCACTAAATATCATATTTGATGACAAATTACTAAAATAGTCGCCAAATCTTTATTATTTTTATATTTTCCATTTTTTGATAATATGTAAATTATATAACATAGTATAGAATTTAAATATAGTAAATAGAGTTTTGTGACATCATTTATATATTGTCAAATCATATATTTTAAAAAAATTTAATAAGAACAGTTAATTTATTTTGAATTTTATATTTATAAAATTTTCTTTTTGTAATATAAAATTTCTAGAAAATGTTACCCAATTTATATATAGTAAATTAGAACTTTGTCATACCACATAAAATTTTCAAATCATATATATTAGAAGACATTAATAAAAAATAATTTATTTAATAAAAATTAATTTTATGTTGATTTTCTTATAATTTTCTAAATAATATTGTTGTTAACTAAATTTATTTTGTACATTTACAATCATTGTCAATAATATTTAATTTTATTATTAAGAATATCATATCGATATTTAATATTGACTTCCATTGTTTACTATGTTGTAATTGTTTTTTAATTACATCACAATAGATATAACTATATATGGTAATTAATGCTATCTTTACGCCATTACCCCAAATGGTAATGGCCCAAATGGTATATTTATTCTGAATTAATCAAATATGACATCGTTTTGTTTAACAAGAAACGATGTCATTTTATATTAGGTTATTAACATCAAAACAAACCTCTCTTCGTTTTCATGTTAGCCGTCAACAATTGTTCTTCTTTTTTATTTTCAAACCTCCTTTTTGTGCTATGTTTTATAGCTACACTTAGGAGTTTATTGTGAGTTTTGTGTTATGCTTATAGTGTATGGGTTTTTGTCCGTGTTATGTTTGGAAGATGGTTTCTTGTGTTTTTGTGTTGGATGTGTATGGGTGACCCTTTTTTTTCCACCTTCCATGCTTGTTTGACAAAAGCCTCCTAACTGTTTGATGAAATGCTTCAATGAAGGCTACTTCTACAACAAATGTTTATGTACATATTTACATTTGATTGTAACATTTATAATATACAGATGCATCCATTAAGATGACTTTATTTCAATGTGTAATGAGGTTGTGATTACATATAACTATTAAAAGTCAAATGGTCAAAACCATAAATATGGTCAATTGTGTTTCTGTGCTAGACATAAAAATTAAAATTCAAAATTGACAACCTATTACTCTTATTCTTAAAAGATCAAATCTTTTGGCATACACAAATTTGAAAACTTATATATAATGGAGTTACTCAAAACTAACAAAATTATTAAGATAATTTAAAGCTAAATCACAATTACATAACTATTTTTATTAAAGGATTCTATAAAGGATGCTTATGTACATAGAAGCAATCATATTTTGGAGCTGCAAGGGATGTTTATGCATCACCTAAGCATAGTACATACACACTTAACATTATCAACCTTATCATATGAAGTAGTCTCACTTACTAGATCACAAAATTTACATTGCTAGAATGTTGGAACATTCAAATAAGGACTCTTCTACTGACTTTTCATAATTAAATTGTTAACATTAATTCATCGTTGAATGTCGATGTGGCGACTAGTTTCCAATGGTAAAAATGAGATCCACTAGAAGAAATATGGCAAAATTGCCCAAGATGAAGAACAAATCAATGCAAAACAAATCCTCTCTGATAAACCAAATGCACACAAAAGGAGAGCTTGCTAATGCTTAAAATGATAGGAGCATTTTTAATCGATAGGAGTCTGGTAGCACTAAAAAAAAATAGGAGTTTATTTAATCAATAGGAGCCTGCTAACTTTTGAAAGAAACTTCTTGTGATATAAAAATTTAAAAACTGAAGGAGCTTATTGAAAACTTATAATGAGAAAATTTTAAAGTAAGGAAGAGAGAAAATAACATAGTAGATTTATACTAATTTATTTTATAACAAAACTTACATCCAGTTCCCAAGTATCCAACTTGAGTATTTCATTATAAAAACCAAGTATTAATTTGATGAGCCTCTTCAAGCTCACAAATGTATATTTTTCAAAATTCTTTAACCTTCCACACTAATAGTATTTTGCAAGCCTCTACAAGCTCTCAACAAGAAGTGTATGAACAATTTATTAGTCTCTTTTAATAAAGTGATATCACTTTCTAAGAACAAAGAGTTTGATATAACTTTCAAGAATACTGATGCTCTAAGATATTTCACAAGTCTTGTATGTTGTTTGCAAATGCAGTGATTCTTCTTTAAGTAGAAAATTTCTTCAACTAGCCATTGTTTAATCTTTGAAATCATCTCTACTGAAATCTTTGATATTTAGACGTTAAGAAGAACATTTTGTCAAGGCTTGCAGAGCTGATTATTCGAATTAGTATGATCCTTTGGGATGTCATGAAATCATTTATCAAAGAGTAAGTTTATAAAGAAGGTTCCTACAGAAAAGGAAGTAGTTATTCCATGATTTTGTTTCCTCTTAAGAATTATATCGTTGCCCATTTAAGGAAATAAATTCAATTTGAATTTTGAAATATTGTACAGTTACCATCAAAATCATTAATCATAAACTTTGAGCTAACAATCTCTCTCTTTTTGATAATGACAAATTTCAAATCCTGATAAAGGATTTGAAAGATACCTGTAAGTTTTACTCACAGTTATAATTAGAAGGAGCTTGAATTATAAAGGAACGAGCCTGACTTCTCTATCGTTTGTTTATCACAAATTTAAACTCCACAAGTTCATCAACATTTGAGCATAATATATCATCAATATCAATTATATCATCAAGCAATATTGAAAATATATCAAGTGCAAAGTATATCATTAATTCTACCCCTTGTCATTATCAAAAAAATAGAGGGAAAGAGTAATGAAGGAAACAAACAAATATCATAAGTATGTGAGAACAAACCAAGAATAAGATAGAGAAATTAATCAGACATTTTTTAAGCAACATTTGCAAGTTATGAATTTGATTTTGCATGTTGTCTATTTGGTTGTGCATTTGATCTTGATTAAAAAGAATTTCCTTTAGATTTGAAGGATCACATCATTGGAGCTTCAAAGAGGTACAGGGGCTGATTTTTGTGGATAAGGACCTAAAAGATCTGCTACCCTTTCTGTCTTCTTGTCTACCCACATATTGTCCTTTAGCTTGTAATTGAATTGGTAGGGAATTGAATAATGGAACTTTGCTAGCTCATACCAATTCAGGTTCCTTTAGCTTGTAACTGAATTGGTTGGGAATTGAATAATGGAACTTTGCTAGCTCATACCAATTCAAGTTGTCAAAAGGCACTCCAAAACAAGCAAAAATTTTGGTCAACAGCATCTCATACAATAGGCCACCAATGGTATTCTTGTGAATGTCCTTGTCCACCATAAACTTCATAATCATTGCTGGGAGGTTCATCTTATTACCCTTCAAAAGATTGTAGACCACATATGTATCCATAAGACTGCATCTTTCTACTAAGCTACTCCTTGAAAAAATTGAAATAGCCAAAATGGATGCAAGGCATCTTAATAGTAGGTCTAAGTGTCTATATAAGAGTGTCAATAGGTCAAGTTGCGCCCGATTTATAGATGGCCCAACCAGACCAGGCTAAAAATATTTTTGGGTGCGCCTGGCGGGTAGAGAGCAACAAACTTTGTGACCCACCAAGGCTACGGGCAGCTCATCAGGCCTTAGTCGGCCCGATTGTTTAATATATTTTTAAAATTTTTATATAATTATTTTAAGAGAATTTGAAAAAAATTGTTGTAGTATTTTTTAAAATTGATAGATTATAGCATAACCATTTGTAGTAAAGTGTAAGACAAAATTACCTATAAATTACAAAAAATATTTATATAAAATAAAAGATATAAAATACGAACCAATATATATTTATTAAAAATAAGTAGCAATGATAATGTTGTCATAATTATTTCCTACAAACAACTGAATTTAATTTTAAAATTTTAGTTTTATTATAACAGTTAATTATAATATAAATGTTAAAAAGTTATTATATAAGTACAATGAATTTATTTCAAATATTATTTTTACGTGATTAATAAATTATATATCTTTTTTAATATGATATTTTAAAAATACGTTTATTAAGTTTATAATATAATATTTCAAACTTTAAATTTTTTTATAAATTATGTATGAAAATTCTTAGTTGATGTAATTCTTGTAACTTTAGTTATTGTTGATTTTTTTTTACTTGTATAGTTACATAAATATTATTCTATGTTCATATTATATCTATTATTAAATAATCATTGTAAAATTTATATTTTTATTACACATATTAAAATAAATTAGTTAATATGATGATTAATCTTAACGCATTCAAACTTTTTTATTTAATTTTTCATATTTAGACAATATATACATTATGCATATATGTATTTATATTAATCTTAAAATGAATTAATCACTTTATTAATCCTAACGTATCAATTCCAAAAGAATATATAGGTAATTGAGTTATATAAAAAATATGTGTAGTATATTATATTGAAAATAGCTATTATTTTATTAAAAATATAATACATTTTATAAAATTTTTTATATGTTTTTATAAATTATTATTTTTATTACTTTCAAAAATAGCTATTTTACTTTTTTCTAAAATAATTATATTCTAATTAATCTAAATTTATATTCATAATTTTTCTCCTTTCTAAATTCTAACATTAGAAGATTCATTACCACATTTCATAAAATTTATAAAATTTTCACCTTATATATATATATATATATATATCACAAATTTACATTTTAACAACATATAATATGATATAATAAAATTATTAATTTATCGAATATTAAATTACAAAATATTTATATATTTTTATTTAAACCACTTTATATTTCATTTGAATAAAACTATAAGTCATTAAATGAAAGCGTAACATCACTAACTTCTTAATGTTTTAATTAATATTTTAGGTATAATGAGCTAAAGATTAACACAATTTATGTTAAAAGTCACTAAGCCAGGTTTTGATTACATACATTTGCATATCGTTAATGAGGAAATACATTTTAAAATTAAAATCTTGAGATGTATTTATTGGTATGAATAATTAGGAATTTTAATTCAATTGATTAGAAATTTGTATGAAAAGTCATTAAGACAATAGTCTTTCCAATTCAATTAATTACGAATTTAAATTTTACTTAAATAATTTATTAATTATTATAAGAGAGAATTAATCAAACCAAGTTTATTAACTATAGAAAATTCTGCTATACACGAATGATTATCTAAATCATTTTACAAGAAATGATACAATTTACTAATTTAAGATAATATCATGCTGGATAGACTGCAGGGTGGAGATTGAGATAGTATCATCTAATTGACTAATTGTACTTATTGATAAGATTGTCAATAGTTTGGATCCAATCACTTGTATGTACAAACATTATATTTAGTTATATAATATTAAAATAAAAAGAATATTTAGTAATATAATATTACATAGAAAGAAATTTCAAAATACCTTCATCTTCATATATTTGATAAAAATAACCTTCAATTGGTTGATTAATTTCACTAGTCCCCTCCGAATTAATACCTATGGTTGTAGGAACATAAAAAACTCAATATTAAGTAAGATAATATAAAGATAGATAAAATAAATATATTAAAAAGAAAAAATTTACTGTCAAGATCTTCATTATTTAACTAATTTTGAGCACACATAAGGGCTTCCACAGTGCAATAAAAAAGTCGACCATGATGAGGAGTAATGACCCAACCACTAGAACTAAATGCAAACTCTGAAGCAATGGTGGATGATGGAATAGCTAACAAGTCTCGTGCAATGACTTGCAAGATCAGATAATTATGTGCAGAAGTCTTCCAACGTGACAATATATCGAACAACTCACCTTTAGTTTCAGGAATACAATCTATGGAAAATATTTATCTAACTCCCTTATATTGTAAGAAATCCTAGTCCTTTTCTCTTTTAAAAAAATTTGAAAAAGAATATGTCAATAATGGGTCAAGAGAAAAGGTCGAAGTTGAACTATTTGTAGTACTACTAAGATCTCAATCATGAGTTTGTTGCATTCTGACTTCATAATCATTAAACAATTGATACTATAATTGTTTCATAGTATGTAGATGCTCTTGAGCTTTACCAGTGTACAATGCATTACAAATATATTCAACCCCATCCATCTTGTATCTTGGGTCCAACATATATAATGCTGCAACAATATCTCCAATCTTAGACCAATGAGAATGAAACTTCTCCGCCATCTGCTCTTGAGCTTCACCAGTGTACAATGCATTACAAATACATTCAACCCTGTCCATTTTGTATCTCAAGTCCAACACATACAATGCTGCAAAAATATCTCTAACCTTAGACTAATGAGAATTAAACTTCTCCTCCATCCGCTGCACCATAGTCCTAATATTTGCATTGGAGTCAAACATCCACAATGATAAAACATGTTTTATGTTGGACATAACACTAAAGATACAGTGTTGGATATTTTGTTCCTAAGAATAAATCAGTCCAATTATTGAATAATTTAAACTTTATATAAATTACTCTAGTCAGGTCACGTTGATCCTTTGATGTATACAGGTATACTGAGAATCTCTTTCAGCTAGTCTAATAAACAGCTGAGCATATAGGATTACTGATTCTAACATCTTAAAGGTTAAGTTTCATCTGGTAGGACAATCCAAAACTAACTTCTTTAAATTTGGAATACATAAAATTTGCGCACCATCTTCAAAAGTTTCAACTCTTTTAGGAGATGCACTCCAATATAAAATACTATTTCGAATACACTCTATTGCTTCCTTTATCATCTCTAACCTAACCTTCATAATCAAGTTAAGAATATACATAAAACAATGCACTTGAAATAACTTACCTCCAGCCAATAAGCTCCCAACCCATATCTTACCCTTCAACTTCTCAATCATAGCATCATTTGTGCTATAATTATAGACTGTGATGGAGGATACTTTGTTGTCGATGTTCAAATTTATCAAACAGTATTTTAACACGTTTGCCAATTTTTCTTCATGAGTTTGTTAAGAGCTTTTGCTTGTGGATTGCTTGGCATAATGATTTATGGCTAGAACTTTAGTTTCTCTTAGGGAATTGATATTTTTGTTGATGCTTTAATTTTGAACATTACTGAATCTATGGTTCAATATTCATATCCTTGTTGATTTTCCTTGGTTTAATTGTTCTTACTTTGGATTGTTGGAAATTGGCTTGGTATAAATTCGCTTTTGAAAAAAGAGAGTTTTTGTTAGAAGATTGAAGAAAATTTTAACTAAGATTTTCTTGTGAATTAGGAGACCCAAGAAATTTAGGAGGTGAAAATTGAAGGTTTGAGACTTAAGAAACTCTAGGAAAAACTTAAGTAAGAGATTATTAAGTGATGTCTAGAGTGGATAGATTAATTCATCTTTGAGAAAAGGGGATTAATTACTCTTAAAATTCACCTACAAGGTTAGGATATTTTATTTGTGGAGGATAGCTAATTCAATATTGAGGTTTCATTCCCTAAGAAAAAATTATTCCCCATTGTCGTTAATAATTTTTTTAATTAGTTAATTGTTACACTCTTTTGTTAATTAGTTATTGCATAGATTTGTCATATTTATAGTTATTTTGGTTTCATTAAATTGTGTAATTGCTTATAAATTTCCTTGAGTTTTTAATAATTTGCTACATTGTTTTAATTTTCCAAATTTTCATCCAACCCAATTTCAAACATTGTTAGCTAGCATAGATTTAATTTTTATCGTAATCTCTGTGGACACGACTCGGTTCTTACCGATTTATTACTCACTTCGACAACCGTGCATTGGTGGTTCACAAACAAGTTTGGATTAATGTTTGAATGTTTATTTATATAACTAGTTTGATATTTACTTATTGGTTTTCTTTTTATCCGTAGAGTTACTTATTTTTTCTTTTTTTTCTTTTTTTCATTATCGTTTTCTTGTGCAGCTTATGAGTAAAAGGATTGTATGCCCCAAATCACTAGAGGGGAAAAAAAGACAGTTTGACCCAGAGTTAGAAAGAACAGTAAAGTCAATTCGTCGACAAAAGAAAATGGAAAATCAAGTAAAAGAACTCCAAAGAATTCAAAGAGAGAGAGATGAAATAGCTCAAAGATTAGCTCAGTTAGAGGCCATACTTGATGTAGCTAATTTGACCGGAGGAAATTTAAGAGATAACGGAAATGAACAGGAACAATTACAACAATGTCCTAACAGCGAATACTTCCAGCCTACAATGGTAGATAATTATCACAGTATCCAAAGGTCAGATGTTTATGCTCAGAATTTTCATATTTCGCCGGGACTCATCAATTTGGTTTAAACAAATCAGTTTGGAGGAGCACTAATGGAGGATCCAAATGATCATTTTGCAAGCCTCTAGGAATTATGTGACACTATCAAGACTGAACGGGCAACGCAAGATGACATTAGGCTCACTTTTTCCCATTCTCTCTTCGGGACAAAGCAAAGAGTTGGCTTCGCTCAATTTCTGCTGATAAAATGCAAACTTAACAGGAGGTGGCATAACAGTTCTTGATTAAATTTTTCCTAACTGGTAAAGTTGCGAAGTTAAGAGCAGAGATTAATACATTTAGACAGTATGACTTGGAATCATTGCATGAAGCTTAGGAGAGGTACAAAGACCTTTTGAGAAAGTGTCCACATCACAGATACAAGGACTAGGTATAAGTGGAAATGTTCTACAACGGGTTGAATGGCCTGACTCGAACCATTGTGGATGCAACAACAACTGGTACTCTGATGAGAAAAACATATCAAGAAGCATATGCATTGCTGGAAGATATGACTTCAAATAGTTACCAGTGGCCCTCCGAGAGAGCTAATGGACAGAGAGGAATTTTAGAAGTGGACCAAGTAACTCAATTATCTACTCAATTGGTAGCACTATCCAATCAATTTTCTAAATTCATGTTAAAGAAAAGACATAATGAGCAGATGGCAACTACTAGTCATTTATTCTACACCAATGATGAAGGGGTGGAACAAGCCCAGTTTGTTAACCAAAGGAACTTGAGATTTAAGTCACAACCAATAGGAAATCAATATGATCAAGGCTACAACTCTAACAGGATGTTTGGTTTAATAGAATAGCAATTCTATTCCTAGCTTATTCCTCTTATATTATAAAACCTATGTTCGGGTACTTTCAAACACAGAATAAGCAATCTTTAGGATTATCTATTCTTAAATTTAGGGAATAGAAAAAACTGGTCTCAACCCATCTTTATGTATTCTACTAATGACTATTCTTCTTCAGGACAAATTTATCCTTCTCACGTTTAATCCTCCGAATCTTCGACGTCTAAAATTTCTTCGAGCCTCCCTCCCGAAACTTCTTCCACTTCTTCAAGTTTGTGATTCTCTTCTCTAGTTCGTGATTCCATCGTTCTATCATTTCTAGATTCTGGGTAAGTCATTTGGGTTTTTTTTGTCTATCCTTTTCTTTCGACTTTTCCACGTGGTGTTGAAAATAGGAAATGGAAAAATGGTAGCTTGAGCTTGGATTGTATGCAATGACCTTGTTCGTAAGTTGCGGAAGAGAGTTGCAGAAGAGAGTAAATGTTGTTAATTTTCACAACCTCCAAGCCAACTTCCACCGTTATTCTTTACTTTGCTTCTATGCTTAATGTGGTCACACAAAGAAATGGGTTCATCTCACAAGCCGTAAAAGTTCAAAGCTTTTCTTTCCCTATATTCAGTTAGCAAAACCTAGTTCATCAATGGCCAAGTTCCTCACTTGCATCTACTTCGTTTCAATAACTTTCCTAATCTTCCACTTCAATTTCATCATTGCGGACCTAAATCTCTCATTTTGTTTCCAAAGTTTCCGTAAAAATCAAAACTTTAAGTCCAACATTGCTTTGTATAGTGATGCCAAGACTGTTGATGATGGTTCATCGATTCAACTAGCCCACTCAGTGAGTTTCAGCAGGGGAAGTCATATACAGGAGACTAAACAAGCTTGTCGAAGGTAATCCTGGAAAGATGGTTTCTTTGTCCATGTACTTCTTGTTTTTTATGTCCCCAGATGATGGATATGGGTTGGCTTTTATTATGGTTCTTCTTTGTCCATGTACTTCTTGTTTTTTATGTCCCTAGATGATGGATATGGGTTAACTTTTATTATGGTTCCTAGTGCTTTTAATGTAGTGCATTTGATTATGGTCCATTAGAAACAAAGAAGAGTGATTTTAAGATTGTCTCTATTGAATTTGGTTCATTTATGGATGCCAAACATGGAGAATTGATGGAGAATCATGTGGGAATTGATTTGGGTTTTGTGCCAGCCAAAGTGAGAAATGCTTCATCTGTTATTGCAATATTTGAGAACAGAACGAGATTGCATTCTTGGATAGATTATGAAGCTAGTACGAAGTGATTAGAGGTTAGATTGAGTCAATTTGGTGGAGTAAAGCCAATTGAACCAATGCTCTCGTACCCTGTTGACCTGTCAAGAATGTGGAATGATGATGAAATATTTGTAGGCTTGAGCTCACAATTATGAGTGCAATTGTTTACATGGTGTTAAAGTAAAAGCAGTTACTGGTCTGGTGGAGTGGAAGGCGACTGACCATATCAGTGATGACGGTGAAAACTGTGGGTTTCAAGTGAGGAAGGCTGTGGATAACTGGTGATGGTATTGAGAGTAGTGGGTTCTAGGTGAATCTTAGATAATGCCTAGTCAAATGAAACTAACAATGAACAAATTGGTGGAGGCTCGCAAATGTCGACATATGAATTATATTATTTCGCTTAGCAAGTTCCTCATTTTGTATATGACATTGAAAAAACAATTACTGGAGATTGAGAATTATGTGATGGTTAAACAAGATAGGGAATTTTTTCATTTGGAACCAGATTATATTTGCTTTAACAACATATTCTATGTTCTTTTTTTAAAAGACTAGAATTTTCTAATGAAAGAACCTTAATAATAATTTGTATAATAATAATATAATAACAAGAAGAAAATTAATTTTTTTATAATAATAATAATAATAATAATAATAATAATAATAATAATAAT
>JANZLF010000193.1:30070-43583 GCA_026546835.1 Erythroxylum foetidum
TATGCAGACTGCATACTTAACTCGCTAACTACACCACCACATCTATCTTATAAACTCCTACTGGTCTACTGGTTCGTAGTCAAGTTAAACACCATTGGTAGTTGTTCATGGGAATATCTTTGATCAACTCTTGGGCCACTTCAGGTGTGAGTTCACTAAGTAAGCACGGAGCAGTATATAGAGTAAACATTTTCACAGAGAGCCCCCTAATAACTAGGAAAATATTATTCAATGGAGCACATGCATACAAAAATTCAGTAGGGAAGTAATATGCAAGAGTAGAGAATATATTGTTATATTTAACACCACGAAACATTAATCTATCTCAACTCTTATAGCATGTTTAGTTCACAGGAATAGGAATTCTATTCCTGGTCTATTCCTTAAACTTTCATATTCCTTTGTTTGGTTAGACAAAAATGCAGAATACCTAATCCTAAGATTAGGTATTCATCAACTTTTAGGAATAGCTAAAGATCGTCAAAGAGTGTCTTTAGCTATTCCAAGAATAGAGTTATTTTTTGAAGACTCTTAAGGGGAGAAATAGACAATCATACCTTCTAGGTTGCATAGAGATTGAGAGGGTGGTTCCGCACAAAGGCATATTCCTGATTGATCATATATTTCTTATGTTAAAAACAAGATGTGTGGTGTCCGCTTCAAAAGCATTGGACACCTTAAACACGATCATATGATATACAAGGATGAAAACATACGTGTAAATTTTTTTTCCTCGAATAGTAAAACTTAGTAATCTCTTAAAAAAGAGTTAAAACTTATTAAGATGTTGGGTAGGACATAAGGGGTAATGAAATATATAGTAATGGTAAGGTCTCAACATATTCTAGTCTTTTAAACCTTATTTTTGACATATTGTAAATGGGATTACATATACCTTTTGTATAGTTTTCTGAAACATTGTAATATTTCTTTAAAGAAATGGAAATATATTTAAATTTTCCAAAAAAATCAAATACCTTTTCATAAATACACCCAATTACTTATATTGGTAACTGATTCAAATGACTACTACTAACATCACTCTTGACTTTAATCTTTGTACTTCAGTTATAATCAGCATGGTGAACTTATTTATGCTAATTTTATTTGTAAATATTTTTACGTGATATTAAAATTCTTAATAAGAGATAATTTTTAGCTTAAGCTATATCAAAATTATAAATTACCATCATGTATTAAACTCAGTTATAATAGGGCTAAAAAAATTGATTAGATATCACGTGTCTAACTTGTAACAATGATGGTCTTCTATTTTTGCTTTTGTTATAGCACTTGTATGTTACCTAAAAAAGGTTATAGATTAACCATAATCAATACAATTATATTAACTTCTGAAAAAAATCAAATTTAAAATCATTGGATCAAATTTAAACTAAGTTAGTTTTTGTTGTTCATATCTATTTACCTAACCTAATTAAATCACAATCTAATATAACTTCTCTTAGGCAATCTTAGTCACTTTTATTTAATTGTTAAAATTCCCAAAATTGTTACTATTAAGGTAATTACAATAATTTTAATTTACCAATATTTCTATGGCTTAAATATAAAACAGTCCCCTCCCCATAGTTGAGTTATACATTATCCTCAATGTACCAATTATAAGAACATTCAATAGATAAGGATAATAAAGTAAAAATGAAGGGAGGAAAAACAAAAATAAAAGAATATTCTTTGAGCTTTTCCATTACATGTTGTTTAAGAAAAATGTGATCAACAATCTACAATTCAATTTTATCTAGTAAGGACAATTAGCAAACATAGAAACTATAAAATAAAAAGGTAACTTAAGATTAAAATGTACTAAATTAAATACTAAAAAAATTGTAAAACTAAAATAGGAATGTTGCTTAGAGTTTACAAAGGAAAGGGGAAAAAAAGAAGAGACAAGATGTACATAAACACAACAAAGAGCTCAATCTACAGTTAGTGCATCCTCTTTACTTTCCTCAATAGGTACCAATAATGGTTGGTACGGTGAAGAAGGTAGTGGTTGGTCTGAATATCTCATTTATCGGAATAGGTTGACAATTACTCCTTCATTTGGAATAACTGTTGATAATATCCCTTAAGCTACCTTTGCATTCCATATAGTTCATTTTTAAAAACTCTACCTCCTCTAATGAAGAATGGTCATATCAATCCCTTCCCATAAGAACTGTTGCATTGTAGGTTTTATGTCTTTGGGTTTATCCATCATGTGTACCAACTATTGGTTATTTCTATACTCCCTTTGGCTCCTTTATTAGCTTGTCTACTCCTATATGATATCTCTCTCTACCCCTAAAGAACATACTCCATCTCAAATTCTCTCCCTCCAATATTATTTTCTAGTACAATCCAATCAACACTATTGTTTAATTTAAAAGGTAAAGATTTAAGGTGTGAACACCTTTCATAATGTCTAGGTTCGGTGAAAGTAAATATAGGGTGCTCATTTTCAAATGAATCCTTTATGTGTATACGGTGACTTGCAGTACCCTAATGTGCTTGAGCCTTAGTCCTATTGATTTTAATTGGTTGTTAACTCATTCTTTTGAGTGGATTGGAACTTGGAAAACTAAAAGAGGTGAAAATTGTTCAAATATAGAATGGTCCTCAAATTTTTTACAATTTTAAAACCTAACTTGCAACAATTTGGATTTAAAGGGGAAAAGGTTGGTGGATCTAGGGAAAATGGAGTTGAAGTGTCAAAATATACATGGGTATAGTTAAACAGTGGATTTTAGTAATGGGTATGTGAGAGACATGAGAGAAATTAATACAAAAACCAAACAGTAGATGAAAATGGCGCTATAGTGCGAGTCTTATAGTTTTAGAATTTTAAAGTTATGAACTGCAATATAGTCTTGCCATAAGTTGTGGATCTTTTTGGAAAACATTGGGTTTAGACATGGTCTAGATATAAGCATATCCTAAACCATTTATCATTTTAGAACATTTTTGAAAAAATGTTTTAGGGTATAAGCTTGTCCAAAATTGTAGATTTTTCTAGAAAATTAACATATCAGTATAGTTTGGGGACACAAGCATCTATCTAAATTTTCAAATAAATCCAAATGAAAAATAAATAATTTTAAAATAAGTTTGGTTAGGTTTCCTCCTAACAAATTGTTTTATAAGTCTTTTAGATGGAGTTCTTTCATAATCTTAATTGATTGTTGGAGTAGTGTCCTTAATGCTCGTTCCTTCTTAATTGAGAAAAGTGTCATCCAGAATTTCTCCTTCTATCATCTTTGTATTATTTTATGATCTAGCATAATTTCTTCTCTTTCTTAACACCTTAGGTCCTTTCATGAAGACTTCCTATAAAAGATTAGAATAATTAGCTTATCCTAAGTCATCATTAAACAAAACTATTTATTTTCATCTGAATCTAAAAGGAATATTCATCATCTCCAACTGTATATGCTAATTCACTTTTTTTAATATTTATGATTGCACCAGTTGTTTTCAAGAGCAATCTCCCTAGGATTAAGGACTTATCATTGTATTATTCCATAATAAGGATGTGAATATTAGTTGGGAATGTGAACCTATTGATCTAACTTATTTAGAAGCACATATAATTGATTGTAGCAAGTTATTAAACTAGAGTACTCTAGAGTATCGATCCCACCAAAACTATAATACTATTTCTATTAATCCTAGCATCATAATTGAAAGATAATTAAGCTATTAAGGTAACAAAAATAAGACAATTAAACTAATGAAGGGAAAATTAATAAGACATATGTTGAGTTTTCAGGGTTCATTTATTTCAATTTCCAATTGTTATGCAACCTCTATTATCATAGTTGAAAAAATATTTAATCTAATGTATTTATTCCCTCTCTCGTGGTACATAGGTGTATTAAATTAGGTAATTGCTAGTTTTTTATCCACAATTTAACCTAATTAAACTCATTAACCATAATTAATCAATTTGGTTATTATCATAGTTTATAATACTTTCATTTTCTATATCTAAGTTCTTTATTCTCCTAGTTCATGCATCCTGCTTCCCTTCTTAGTCCTTCATACAATCCTTAATATTGAATCTATAATGGTTAGTCACAAAATCAACAATTAAGCAAAAAATATTAGATTCAACCAAACAATAACAAGTCATGTATTTAATAATAAAAAGATCCATCACAAACTATGTCCTTAACCCTAACTAGGCTTTTTTAATACTAAAACAATAATAGAAAAAAAATCATTCCTATTATAAGAAAAAGAAGGAAGAAAAGATTTAGAGAAGCTATCTCGATGTCCTCTAATATTGCTCTAAATGCTCTTTTGATGCTGAAAGAACCCTAAAACAATGGAACAATCATAAGATGACTATCATACACCTTCAAAAAGCCCCCTAGGTTAAACCTAAAAATATTATTTATAGCTATGGTTACAAAATAGATTCCAAGATTACTTGAACTTATGATTTTTTATGCCTGTGAGATTTATGTAATAAGAACCAACAACTAGATCAACTTCCACACCAATACTAGTTTTGTTCTAAAACTTTAGTTATCTCAAGTTAGTATGTAACTATTGCCTAATACCAAATTGTAATTGATGCTGATTTTGTTTTGTAACTATTACTCTTGAATCTTATAAGAAGAAGGCCTATATCTCCTTAATATGTCTAGCATCTTTTGGCCTTTTCCTACTAACTTCTCTAATTTTTAACATATTCTACAAAGTTGTAGCCTTCACTAAAGAGAAAGTTACGCTCAGTTTTGAGTTTTTTTTGTCCAAATCATCACTTACATGATAATGAACCAAATATTGAAAACATTATATAATCCATACAAAACATGATATAAAAATTCCAAATCATAATCAATTAAACCTCAAGTAATATGTAAAATATAGCCCTATTCCAAATCATAATCAATTAAACCTCAAGTAATATGTAAAATATAGCCCTATTAACTTCTCCCACGTTTAACTCATTTCTTATCCTTATGCAATTAACATGAATAAACTCTAATTAACTCCTAACTATAATTGAAACAATTCCATATTATCAAACTATGTCTAGTCACCAAAAGATCAAGTGAGAGAAGCTCCCACTTCTCACTACACTTTCACTGTGTTTTAGCCTTTTCACTCTCACGTCCAACCATATGCTACCAACTTTTACCTTATACAACATGTTGGATCCCGATTTTTGGCTAAATTACTTGTAATTTTGCTTAATTATTTATCTACGTTTGTTTGTTGGTTTAATTATTATTATTTTTGAATTGGGTCATTAATTAGAAATTTGAGGGAAAGGAAGAAGAAAATGGTGGAAAGAAGAAGGAATCAAGCTTCTTAAGGTAAGTTTAACATCTTCTTCTTGTTTTAGTACAGAAATGGGCTATTGTGTTGAGAATGAAAAAGTTTTAGAGAGAGAAAGAGGTTTTGTGTTGGAAATGCTTGGAGGAAGAAGATGATTGAGAGACCCATTTGGTTTTTAGGTTTCTAAGCTAGGTTTTGGAGTTTCTAACCTAGATGGACTATGGGTAGGTTAAGTCTGAACTTGATTTGTGTTAATTCCATTTTGTTGTGATTATGAAAATTTGAGAGATTTCCATTTGAATTGGAATTGAATGAAAATTTTGGTTATGTTAGGAAATCAAGAACAATCTACCCAAGAGTAAGAGGAAGGGCACAAATTGATTTTGGATTTTCAAGAATTATAAGGTGGGTAATTCATTTATAGTTATTGTGTAATAGGCAAAATGCCTTGTGTGTGTATTGTGTGTTAAAATGACTTGCTTGAATTGTAGTGATGTGAAAATTTCATTATGATGTATGACATTGTGATAAAACAATTGAATAGTGTGTATGATCGTGTTATGCCATTGATTGATTCATGGAATTTTGTATAAAGAAAAACATGAGAATATGAGATTGTGAATGATTGAATTAATGATGAGGTTGATTGTGTTTGTGCGAGAGAGGAACTGTTTCGTAGTCACGTGCACGTCGACATAAAGCCTTCTCTCGACTGCCCGTTTGTAACCCACGAGATCCGAAAAATAAACTCGTTTCATTCACGATGTAAACTTCGATTTCTCCGTTTTGCTCCACAGAACTCCCGAGCCATTTGGTTGTGCATTTGCATTTTGACATATTAAGTTATGATGCGAATTGTGTGTTATGCTTGGATGACAAAATTACATCAAATATGTTTAATGTGATGATGTATTGAACTATGAGTTGTGAATGTTGAACTTACATCGTTGGATCTAGATAAGATGAATATGCTTATATGAATAGATGCATATATATTTGATTGTGTGGTTCATCGCCAATGGTTATAAATATATTAGCCAATGAGCTGGGAGCTCAACCCAAAATTTCTCCCTCATCAGGTGCAGATCGTGAAGATCAATGATCCTTGCAACGCATTCAGATACTCCATGATAGCTAGGAGTCTTTTGTACTAAGTTAGTGACTAATTGGAATAGCTTTATAGGCATATCAAACATGAGCATCCTTTTGTATTTTGTATTTTGTATTAAGTTCGATGTGTATGTTGATATGTAAGTAAAGCTTGTCAAGCGTTCATTTTGTTTAGAAATGAGAATGAGAACTTGTAAAGTTTAAGTATGATTATGTTATTTTAAAGTTTGAGTATGATGAATGTGCATTTTCTGTTGTTGAGATTGCAAATTGTTGCTAGTGTTAGAATAACAAGTTGGAGTTGGAAAGCTTATATGTGATGAATCTTTTGGAGTTGAGATTCCAGTGTTAATGGGATGTATGTAGTAGTGAAATAGATATGAAGTAGTTTTACACTAGAAGGGTTGAATTTGGGGAGTTTATGAGTGATTATGGTGTTAGAAAGGATGTTGGAAGTATTAAAGAGGCATTGGAGGTATTTTTGGAACCACAATGTCCATTAAATGGACCTTCTCGGGTGAAAAAGGACCCCCTTCCTCATCAATTTCTGTTAAACGGACATGGACGTCCATTAAAAGGACCTTCTCGGGTGAAAATGGCTCCTAAGCTAGTCTATGTCTGTTAAACGGACATTCACGGGACAGCTATAATAAATCACGATTTTGGCTATCTTAGAGGCAGAATCTCACTTTGAGGTCTCATAAAAGTTATAGATCTCGAAGTCCTCTTTGCAATCATCTAAAAACGACATCAATCCGACATCTGTGGCAAAAGTTATGATATTTGCGCCAAGACAGGTACAAAATGATTAAGAACATTAACATGTTGGATTCTTTTGATCATAACTTCATCATCCGGCCTCCACATGAGGTGCTTCTTGAAGCGATAGATTCCTAACATATCGTTCTAACTTTCCACAAGAATTGATAACCTTTGGTATCTAAGTAAAAAAGATTGATGGAAAGAAATTCAGGGTTAATAGAAATAACCCTACAACGAAACCCGCTTACGCTTTTTGACTTCGGATAGTTGGGCTCCGGGAACGAGATCCAACATCTTTGGTTGGGCTCCATGAATGGGGTCCAACACAATTTATACCCCTCTTCCTGTTAATTTCAAGTTATCCTCAAGTATGAGTCTTAGCAATGAAGAAGAAAGGATGAAGATGTCTCGAGTACCGTTTGCATCAGCAGGGGGAACCTAATGTTTGCTATGATTTGACCAAAACTAGACATTGCATATATAGTGGGAGTAGTGAGTAGATACATGGTGAATCCTAGTTGAGAGCATTGGAATACTATTAAGAGGATTCTCATATATATCAAAGGAATCTCAGATGCTGCATTATGTTATGGAGGACCAGATTTTACTGTTAAAGGATAAGTTGATTTTGATTATGCAGGTGATCTTGATAAAAGTAAATCCACTACAAGATATATATTTACACTAACTAAAAAAACTGTGAGATGGGTTTCAAAATTGCAGTCAATTGTGGCTACGTCAACAGCAAAAGCAAAATATGTAGTAGCTACACAAGCTAGTAAAGAAGTAATGTGGTTAAAGATGTTGTTGGAATAACTTGGGAATAAACAAGAGAATATTACTCTGTATTATGACAGTCAGAGTGCTTTGCATCTTACAAAGAATCCAGTATTTCATTCAAATACAAAACATATCCGAGTTCAATATCACTTCGTTCGTGAGAAAGTGGAAGAAGGAACGGTAGACATGCAAAAAATTCATACATTGGATAACCTGACAGATTTTATGACAAAAGCAATCAATGGTAACAAGTTTATATGGTGTCGATCCTCGTGTAGCTTGACAGAGACGTAAATAATATGAAGCGGCAAGGTAGAAAGAATAGTGTGAAGATCTGATTGACTCTTAATCAAATCTTCAAGTAGGAGAATTGGCCAAATGGCCAACCAACCCACGTCTCCTACCTATAAATAGGCAGGAGATGAAGAGAGCAAAGATAAACAAGCATAGAAGTGACACATGAGGTGAGAGAAAAGAAAGAGAGACAAAAGTATTTTGTATATTTTTAGGTCTAGTTTTTTTTGTAATTCTCTGGTTTTTCTCAGTAGTAAAATTCTTCTATCCTTGCCTATGAATTTTACCCTAATTTGGGGTTTTTCTACATAAAATATGTGTTTTAATTACTATGCTTTCAATCTTATCTAGCTGCGAGCTTACTTTAATCCGGTCGATTTTCATAACACTTACCAGGGGGAAGATCTGTAACTGTCCAAGTATTGTTAGCATGTAAAGCATCAATATCTTTATTCATAGCTAAAATCCAATTTGGTTCTTGAGAAGCCTCTTTATAAGAAGTGGGTTCCCTATATGTAGTGAGAAATGAAGAAAAGGCAGTAGACAAAGAATGGGAAGTATAATCAATTCGAATCAAAATGCACCAATGAATAATAGACGAGGGGGTGAAGGTCGAAGTAGTAGTTATAGATACTTTGGAGGCTGTCGAAGGAAAATGACAGATGTAGTTTTGAAGATAAGCAGGTGGTTTTATGACACGATCAGATCGTCGAGGAGGCAGAGAAGAGGGACTATGAGAGGAAGTAGAAGGGATGGAAATTGGAGTTTCAGTATCAGTGTGAATAGGAAGTTGTATATGAGAGGGAGTGTCTGGATCAAGAAAAATTGAGTTAGGTAATGGTGAATTAAGCGAGGTCAAAGATGAAGAAGTGTATTTGTACAGAACTTTGAGAGAATCGTAAATAAAGACTGACTTGTATTATTGAACTTAAAGTTTTACATCAAGTCATATTTTTGATATATACATAACTACAAAACGCTTAAGCTATAATGTACAAAACTACAACTCTTTAACAAAAACGAAAACACTTTGTAAAATAAATGATACACAAGTTAAGCTATCAATTAACATATTTGTTGTATAGAAAAAATTGCTAAAGGAAAATGACATCGATGCTAATAATGATTTTTTTTAGTTTTAAAGTTGTAAAGTTTGTAACCGTTTTTACCGATAGGATATCCAATGAAAACACAAGGGTCATCCCTAGGTTCAAACTTAGTTCTGTGAGGTTTTAGGGTGGATGCAAACACAAACAACCAAAGGATTTAAGGTGAGAATAGGTAGGTTTGGATTTGTGGAGTCATTCATAAGGTGTCTGAAAACATAAAATGAAGAGAGGCATTCTGTTTATAAGGTGGGGAAAGCATCACTTTTATGAGAAAGAAGGAAAGTCCAGGTACAGTGAGAATTTGTTGATTTGTGTTGTTTCATGTAGCCAGCTATGTTAAAGTTTGTGGAGGAGTTTGCAAGTTTAGTGAGAGTGAAGAAGAGAAGCAAAATGAAGAGCAGAATTTCAGTATTTACAAGGAAGCTATAGATGATGGTTTTGAGAGCAATTCAAAGATGCTTGGATTAAAAAACAAGAATCCGAATGATTGAAAGCCAGAATAAGAATGAAGAGCAAAGCAAGACAAGTAAGAAGGATGAAGCTACATGCAAAGAAAGCCAGGAAAATGAAAAATCCGAAGATGTGTAGTAAGAGCAGCAAAAATCTGGAGCAAAGTAATTGAAGTCTAAAAAAATTTTTGAAGCAAAAAAAAAACTAAAGTAGTTGAGGTTTTAAAAAACAACAAGCTAAAGAATCTAAAGTCAAACCAACAATAGGCATTAAAGAAATGAAAGTCTAGCATCAGCTTTTGGTTCCATAGTTTTCAAGCATCTTTTTTTAACTTTTGCAGCTTTTTATCAGTAGCAAATCACATTGTCAATTTTTGTTAGTATAGGAACGAACAACTTTACTTTTATTCCAGCTGAACCAATGAGAGGATGAAACTTGTCAAAATCCTACTCATTAGTTGTTTTTTCTATTCATTTTGGACCATTAATGTAAAACAAGCAAGGAAGGTGTGAAGAGCTAACTTTGGAAAAGCTCAAAACCACCACATTCGAATCAATGGAACAATAACAACTATTGTGTAGAAATATCTTTTTTTTCTCTTCATCAGCTTTTACAAATTTTCCTTGTTTTTACTATTGATTTAGTGTTGTTATGAATGTCTGTATGTTGAATGGCATGAAAAAAAACTTTTGAGAATGGAAATGAAGCAGATTTGAAAGTGCAAAAATCTCCAATTTTTGAAGTTTCATAGTTACTGATTTATACAACCACTGGTTTTTCAAATTTCTCATACATTGAAATACATACATTGCTACCATAAATTCCTATTTCCAGAAAGTTCATTCAGTTCACAAAATGAAAATGTTGTTCATCTTCAAAGCCTTCATTCATTGAAAGCAAAACATTTTTTATTAGAAGTTGCTGCTGAAGAGTGCAGACGCTGTAAACTTTTGAGAAAAATTGTAAAAACTGACGTAACTTTATTGTCAAGTTGTACAATCAATTTATACAAAGGAATCAATGAATGTTATCCATTGATCTTAAGTTGTTATGATCCAATGGCTATAAATTGTAACTGATTCTGACATACTATCATTGCCCTAGATATTTTGTTATATGTGTTTTCGGGTATGTTGTACAGATGACATGTGGACAGATTGGAATTATCTAGAAGCATTTAGAGTGGGCTTGGGCTTTTGCTTTCTCCTTTGTTATTTGGATTGGCTGTGTATATGTCTATCGGGTCAGCAAGGAACCGACCCAAAAACTCTATCTCCATCAGCCCCTCTCAAGCGAAAATGGGGATGAATGACGACATTGAGCTTGGGCAGTAGTGCCTTTAAGCGGACCGCCATAAGAGGCTTGGTAAGTAAATTAGCTACTTGATTTTCGGTGGGTATATAACGAACCTCTAATTCCTTCTTCTCTATTCTGTCTCAGATGAAATGCACATCGACCTCGATGTGTTTTGTTCGAACGTGAAACACCAGATTTAGGGCTAGAGATCGTGCTCCATTTTTGTCACAACAGAGAATAGGTGTGTTTTTTAGAGTGAAACCGAGTTCCTTCAACAGTGAGTGCAACCAAATCACCTCTGTAGAAACTTGAGCTAGGGCACGATACTCAACTTCGGTACTCGATCTGGCCACGGTAGTCTATTTCTTGGATGTCTAGAACACTAAGTTATCGCCTAGGAAGACGCAACCCCCAGTTTTTGACTTCCTATCATCTGGATTGCCACCCCAATCAGAGTCACTGTAAGTTTGGAGAGAGAGAGGATGAGCTGAGAGTCAAAAAAGGAGAGCATAACCAGTGGTACCCTTGAGATACTGTAAGACCCGTTTGCAAGCAACCCAGTGAGAGTCGTGAGGAGTAGATAGAAACTGACTGATTCGATTCACAACATAACTGATGTCTGGTCTGGTGTGACACAGGTAATGAAGAGCTCCGATGGTGCTGCGGTAGAGAGTGGGATTTGCGAAGAGAGGACCATCAGTAGCGGAGAGTTTGGTGCCAGTGGCCAGAGGGGTCGAGCAAGGAGTGCAGTTCATCATGTTGGTTCTGGCCAAAATATCCAGTGTATATTGGCATTGAGAAAGATACAAGCCGGATGCATTACGGTAAGCTTCAAAGCCAAGAAAATGACTAAGACTGCCAAGATTTTTTAGTGCAAATTTTGTGTTTAATTGCATGATTATGGAATTGATTGCTGTGGTGGAATTTTCGGTGACTAAAATGTCATCAACATAGATTAGAAGGAGTAGAATAGTGCCATTGGCAGATCTGTAAAAGAGAGAAGTATCAGATAGTGATTGTTGAAAATCCCATTAGAGAAGGGTGGATTTGAGAGTGGTGTACCAAGCTCGGGGAGCTTGTTTAAGGCCATAGAGAGCCTTATTTAATCGACAAATGTGAGTAGGAAAAGTAGGGTCCTCAAAACCTTCAGGTTGTCTAATGTAGATTTCTTCAACCAAATGTCCATTTAGGAAAGAATTATTAATATCCACCTGCTGAATATCCCAATTTTGACTTACTGCAAGGGATAAGATGACCCGAATAGTTGAGGACTTCACCACTGGGCTGTAGGTTTCGGTGAAGTCAAGACCTTGGATTTGGTTAAACCCCTTAGCTACAAAACAGGCCTTGTATTTGGCAATGGCCCCAATAGAGTCATACTTAATGCGAAACACCCATCTGGTGCCAAGAATTGGTTTAGAGGAGCCATAAGGGACCAAATTCCATGTGTGGTTTTTCCGTAGAGCTTGAAATTCTTCAGACATTGCTTGATTCCACTTAGGATCAAAGAGAGCAATAGCTGGTGAGGTAGGTTTAGAGATTTTGTGTGCTAAAGGAGAAAGAGATGTAGAGTATACTTTTGGCTTGAAAATGCCACTCTTAGAGCGAGTCTGCATAGGATGTAAATTGGAAACAATGGAAGGAGCAGAAAGGTAAGGAGAAAGAGATGCAGATGCTGGAAAAGAAGGAGAAGAAGTTACCTGATCTGAGGGCTCAGAAGAAGAAGACTACAGAGAAGTATCCACCGTAGGGAGGTGCACTAGAATGGCCTGGAGAGTATCTATGAGAGTAGAGATAGGTAGACTAGAAGGAGGAGTGGCAGATGGAGGAGAAGAAGATGAAAACAAGGTATAGTAGGGAAATTCATGTTCATTGAAGGTGATATGGCGAGAGATATAGATGTGGCCTGTAGGATGTAAACATTTGTAACATTTGTGAGTGGGACTATAACCTAGAAAAATGCATTTGCTGGTGTGATTGTTGGCCCCCGAATTTTTCTTGTTAAATAAAGCATGATTTAAATAAATTCTAAGGTTTGATGGATAAAGTTTTGGAGCTACTTATTGTGTAAATGTTAGTAGAATTTATTATATGGTTTGGTTGTATTAAAAATGGTAAGAATACATAAGGGCATTTTAGTCAAGTCACTTAAGGTTATAAGACTTAAGGCTTAAAGGAAAGGGCAAAATGGACATTACACACTTATTAAGGGTATAAAAAGAAGAAGTTATTGTTTTTCTTGGAAAGGGAAGAAGAAGTCGTGGAAGAAGAAGCGAAGAAGAGAAAGACTATGGTTTTTGGGAGATCTTTGAAGATTTTGAGGAGTTTGAAGCCAAATCAAGTAATTATAAGCATCATTCCTCTTGATTAGATGAATGAAACATGTTTTGATGTTAGTTAAGAGAGGATTATGTGTGAGAAGT
>JANZLF010000193.1:180500-190906 GCA_026546835.1 Erythroxylum foetidum
GAGTAAAGGGGAAGTTAGGTTTGGTTTAGGACCCTTTTGAGGAGTCTTGAAGGATGAAAAATTTGTTTCATCCGAAGGTTATACGGCCTGCCCGTGTGAATTTACACGGGCCGTGTAAATCTGGGCGCAGGAGACAGTTTTCACCCGAAGGTTACACAGCCTGACCGTGTGATTTCACACGGCCCGTGCTTTTTGACACCCTTAATGACAAAATTTCAAATTTGGTTCTTCATTAAAGTTGTAGCCCTAGATGTCTGCTTTCTAACTGTCTAATAACGAAGTCAATCCGACATCTATAATGAAAGTTATGGCGTTTGCGCCAAAGTATGTTCGATAGGAATCAGAACATGAACATGTTGAGTTTGTCGGGTCATAACTCCTTCTTCCGACCTCCAATTGAGGTGATTCTTAAGGCGTTTGATTCCTAAGACATGTATCCATCTCTCCATGAAAATTTGTATCAATTGGAGTTGAATTGAAAGAGTTTTATTGAATCATATGATGATCAGAATGATTTGTCTCATTCCGAGCTTGCTATTTTCTTTTCTAATCCGACCTTGTCAAATCATTTGCTCATATCTTTTCTGTCTGACATCCGAATGACTTAGTTCTCAAAGAGTTGGATTCCTAAGACACTTAATTTCATTTTAATGGAAAATTATGAATTTTAGAGGTTTAATTGAGCAAGATTATTTGAATCAAAGTGAGTCAGGAAAATTTCTGAACATAGTTCAGTATTTTATGAAATTCGGGATCTTTGGAGATCCGATTGAAGTGATGTTTGAGGAAAAATAAAATTAAGATATAGGGCTACAAGTCATATGAAGAAAGTAAATTTCAATTTGGCCCCTAAGATCTTCAAATTATGAATTGAATTTTGGATTAGTGTTAAGTCTCGGTTTAGCGACAGTCTGAAAGTATTTTAGGAATAAATTTTGCTCTAGTAATCCAATTAAGGTGATTCTTGATTTGGATAAAACTAGAGAAATAGAGCTATAATTGTTATGAAGAAGTGGAGTTTCAATTTGGTCCTTAAGAAGGTTAATTCTTGGATGGCAATAATGTGCTGGAAAATGATTTAGCATAAGATATATCTGAAATGTTTTGAGCATAACTTTTGGTGTAGTGCTCGAAATTGGATGATTCTTAAGGCATTATGAAATTAAGACAAAGAAGAATAATTCTTTAGAAGGAATTTTTGGCTAATTCCTTCTTTTTGATGACGAAATTAATGTCCCAAAGTAAGCTTGTATGGAAAGAAAGTTTCAGGGGCAGTTTTGGAAGTCCACTTAAAAACTTAAGAGTGTAGGCTAACATGGAGGGGCAATTCAGTCATTAAACAACCATTTTAAAGAGCTGGCACTATAAAAGAAGACTTGTGTCATTTTTGAGGGGGAAGCCACGAAAAATTAGATAAAGAAACAATGAAAGAGGAGAGAAGTGGGAGAAATCGTGGAGAAGAAGGAGAAGGAGGAAGAAGAGATAAGGTTTCCGATTTTTGGAGGTTCCAAGCAAGATTTTCGTGGGTTTCAAGGAAAAGGGAAGGAAGAAGGTAAAAGCTTGCCTTGGGAACCAAGAAATTTGAATTTGGAAGAGGAGAAGAGTTAAGAGGAAATCTTTAAGCTTAAAGTTTTTGATGAATTTTTGGTTGAGAATCATTGGAAATCATATGGGTTTGTTATTTGTGGAGTTAATTTTGATGATTATGCCTTGGGTTATGTTTAATTTTGGATGAGGATTACTTAGGGTTTATGCGTAAATTTTGAGATTTGGAGATTTTTGTAGCGTCCCCTTACCGTAGGGTACGCACCGAGGCGCCCGTGGGTCACTCCGACGCATATCCCACTGCAAGGAAGTGCTACTCTTAAAACAATCACTAAACACTCGCATGACATCAATACAATAATATCCACAATATGAAAATCACTAAAATTTAAAACCGCAATAATTCTTTCATTTCAATATCAATCGAAAATATAGAGGGGTATATCAGTTCCCTACGGTCTAGTACAATAACTCAAAAGGAAACTGATACAAAAGTCTATACTAAGCCATCACAAAAATTGTCCCAGCTGACCGACCTGTGTGCCATCGCTTCACTTGAACTCGCACAGCAGGAAAACGCCTGAAACGGGAGCTAGAGATCTACTAACGCTGTCCTGAAAAATATATTGCAATGTTGGGTGAGTTTGCGAACTCAATGAAAAACCATCATCGATGGTTCACCCAACTCATGCATATACACTTAATATACCGCATATTACACTTTAACACATTTGGAACACTGTACATAATTTACACATTTTTATTTTACAAAGCTCAGACATATCACTTCACAATTTTCACATATCACATGCATTCTCAGTTTCACTACACAGTCAGATGCATAATGCATGCAAATTCTCATTTTATGTCATTGTTGTGACTGAGCGTTAACACTGTCCCGTTTCGGGCACTTTTCACAATAATCCCATTTTTGGATAGTAGGAGAGTCCTCAGGGTATGCACTACTGCCCACTCACTTTAGGGATAGGAGAGTCCTCTGGGTATGCATTATTCCCTTTTTGGCCTTAGGCTCATTCACTGCTAATCGAGCTTAAAGCTCTGCTCACTAAATGCTCCAGTCACAACTATTTAGTTACCAATTATAATCATGCCTAGCATGCACTAGCACTTGCACAGTCACTAGCACATATATATATATATATATATCACTTCACTCGCTTATCGCAATCAGAACACTTACTCATAATTCTATACACTGATTCACAATCACAAGTATTCACTTTGTATCACTCACAATTTACACATTCACAGCACATTCAATCACACACAAAGATCGAGGAACCAACTAGGTTACTCACCTGTAAGTTTCGAGCTACTGCCTGGAAGTACCAGCAATATCCGTGGACAGACGATCCAACGGTGCCTCTATAACAATCCAAACGAATTCTCATCACAAGATGCTCAATCAATTAAATTCACTAATGCACATGTCTTAATTTGAAATTATGTAATGCATGATCATGATTTTCCAGCGCTCTAGTCCCAATTCGCTATCTCTCGCTTCACAACCCAAAATTCACTATTCACTAGGTCAAACTCATTCATCGATTCTCAAATTCCTCATTTAAAACTCTAATCAGTCAAAACATAACTCTTAGGTCGCATTCGAAACTGAAATCGACTCTCTTTCGATAATTACTATCTCACCAATCAAAATTCGAACTCTCAATCTTTACCACAATCGTAGACCTCTTTCTTTAGTTCATAACGAATCAATAATTACCTCAATTAGAGGTCTACACTAAAAGTTCTGCTCAAAAGACTAAACCATTTCACTTCAGAATTTCACCCCTCGCCGCGACGTATGATCATTCGCCGCGACGTTCGGGACACTCGCCGCGGTGTGGGAAACGTTCGTCGCGGCGAACATTCCTTTGCGCCTCGTCGCAATGTCTCGAAGAATACTCGTCGCGGCGTGAAATTCATTCGCTCGCCGCGGCGAGCACACCTTTTTTCGTCGCGGCGTGGCCTATTCCCAGACGTCGCGACGTGCGACCACTTTATCTTCTCCGATCGACATTTTTCCGCCATTAATACTCTTAAAACCTCCATTAAACACACTCAACTACTCAATCCTTCACCATAAATGCCATAAATGCATGTAACAACCATAAATAACAGCATTAAACACAATAAACTTACCAAATCACATAATCGAACGGTAACCCTAAAATCTCCGAAAACTTCTCAAACTCTAACACCAACGATTTTCTTCCAAAGCCAAGCTAAACATCATCTACTCCAAGCTTCTAGCAACTCTCCAACCACAATGAAAAGGAAGCAAGCAAAATCTCCAAGGAAAGAGGATCACGACACCCACGAGAAGAGGAAGAAGATTTGAGCCCTAAGAGAGTTTGTCTTCCAATTTCAAACATAAGATATTTATATATATAGGGCTGAATTAAACCTATAGATCATAGTCCTCAAATTCATTCAATCTCAGTCTCTATATTTCAATGGCTCATCACAATAATTCCTAAACTCACAAATCTAAATTTTTCCCAGCCATTTACCACTCACTTTCGAAACCGGAATCATAATCATCAGTTTCTAGGTCATTTTTTCGGTCCGAACTCATAGCTCTAAAAATTCTAGAAAAATTCCTATAAATCCTCAAAAATGTAAAACACTTGATCTCATACTCAATTTCTAATTTCCAACTCCCAAAATTCAAATTCTCACTCTAATTCCACTATTCCACTCAAATTATTCTTAATTTCACTTTAAATCAAATCTAACTCGATTATCTCTAAATTCACAATTTAACTCATAATCACAATTTAAATGCTGGAACAATCATGAATGCATGTCACTATGTATGCATGTGCAATATGATCTATCTCAGAGGCCACAAAACACTCGATCACTATATATGCAATCACAACACTACCCGTACCAATATGCTCATCGCATCAGTAATGGGATGTTACAAAGAAGTTCAAACCTATTCTTAAGAATTATGTCAAGTTTCACAAACCCATGCTAGTTGTGTTGGTTGAGACTAGAATTAGTGGTGTTCGAGCTCAGATCATAACCTTGCCTTTCCCTAATTCTTATCGGGTAGAAGCAAACGGATTCTCGGGAGGCATCTAGTTATTATAGACCTTAGAAATTGTGATTAAAATGATGCTAGCTCATCGCCAGTTTATTCACATGAATATTGAGTGGGTGCATAATTTATTTGAGTTCACAGCCATATACGGGAGCCTTACCTATTCTCTTCAGCATTTTTTATGGAAGTATTTGTAGAAAATAGCTAGCGTTACCTCTCAACTGTGGCTATTAGGTGGAGATTTCAATGCAAAATTATAACGTAATGATAAACTAGGAGGGGCTATAATCAACTCACATTTTCGAGATTGTGTCAAATACTGCCAACTTTATGATCTTGGATTCATTGGACCTAGGTTTACATGGCGACAAGGCCCAAATCTCACTCGATTAGACCAAATTTTTTGTTCTACTTCTTCACTCACTTAGTTCTCAAACATGACAGTCACACATCTACCCGTCCTCAAGTATGATCATCGACCCCTTCTCATGAAGGTCCAACAAATACATCAGAGGACTACGATTCCTCGACCTTTTCAATTTTAAT
The DNA here is from genome assembly GCA_026546835.1 of Erythroxylum foetidum. Taxonomy (NCBI): domain Eukaryota; kingdom Viridiplantae; phylum Streptophyta; class Magnoliopsida; order Malpighiales; family Erythroxylaceae; genus Erythroxylum; species Erythroxylum foetidum. The sequence goes on from JANZLF010000193.1 coordinate 185,665, forward strand.
CTACCTGGTTAACACACGATTGCTTTGCCCAAACCGTTCAAGACCTTTGGAACCCCAATATACCGACTCTTTGCGGTGTAATCAAGATTTTGGCCACAAACTTTCAACATTGGAATCACTCAACTTTTGGAAATATTTTTCATCGCAAGAAGAGACTCATGGCACGTCTAGGAGGAATTCAAAAGGCACTGGAAGAAGAGGGTTCTGAATCACTTCGAGAGCTGGAAACATACCTTCATATTAAGCTGGAACAAGTCCTCTATTAGGAGGAGTTGTACTGGCATAAAAAATCTAGATGTCAGTAGATTACTTAGAGAGACAAGACTATGAAATACTATCATGTAGTTACCACAGCCAAATGACGGAAGCTACAACTTGCCTTTTTAGCAGATGAAAATGGAAGAATTAGCTCGGGCATAGCTAGTATCATACATTCGGCCAAGTCCTTTCTTGGAAAGCATTATTCGGCAGATTCTTCAACACCTACGCGTCTATCGCTCTAGTAGAGCTTCACAGGACCTGGCGGGTCCTCTCCTCCTCACTGAGGTATAAACGACCTTCTTTGATATCGTTCCTAATAAAGCTCCAAGGTATGATGGCTTTAATGCATTATTCTTCCAATCCCAATCGAACACTTTACGACCTTCTCTTATCTGTTTTTTCCAGCAAATATTTTGCCATGAGATATAGGAGTCAAAGCTAAATCGTACTATCATGGTTCTTATACCCAAGCATCCCTCCCCAAAGTCGATTACGCAATTCAGGCCTATTGCTTTGTGCTCAGTAGTTTATAAAGCTATTACGAAGATCATCGTTAATCGACTGAAACCTCATTTAGATATGCTGGTAGCCCCTAATCAATCCAGTTTTATTCCAGGGCGATTGATTATTGATAACATTATTATTACCCAAGAGATTATTCATACCATGAAAAAGAAATCAAGAAAGAAGGGTGTACTAGCTATCAAGGTAGATCTGGATCTGGAAAAACGTACGATCTCCTTTCTTGGGATTTTATCCACGATACCCTTATCGAGGTAGGACTTCCTAGATCGTTGATTTCACTCATTATGAATTATATCTCCTCAACCTCTATGCAAGTGAATTGGAAGGGGAACTCAGTGATACTTTTACTCCTACCCGAGGTATTCGACAGGGTGACTCAATATCGCCCTATAATTTCGTCGTGTGTATAGAAAGATTAGGTCACCTCGTCAACCACTCTGTGGCTCATGGAAAATAGAAGCTCATTAGATTAAGTAGACGAGGTGCCCCGCTATCTCACCTGTTTTTTGCAGATGACCTCATCTTGTTCTCAGAAGCATCTGTCGAACAAGCACACGTCATTCAGGAAGTTTTGTCATTGTTTTGCATAGCCTTAGGAAAACGAGTTAGTCAAGCAAAATCACGTTGCTACTATTCCAAGAATGTCTACCAATCCCTTACACGAAGACTGAGCAGAAAACTGGGCTTTAAACAAACAGCAGACTTAGGACACTATCTAGGAGTCCCTTTTCTACATGAGATAGTCCATAAAAGAACGTATCGACATATAATTGACAAGGTTCAACAGCGACTCTCGGTCTAGACTGAAAACCTTTTATCGTTAACAAGTTGAGCTACTCTGACTCAAGCTGTTATTTCTGTTCTCCCAACCTATATAATGCAGACGGTTCGACTTCCTCGACATCTTTGCGATGACTTGGAAAGATTAATGTGCAACTTGTTGTGGGGCTCCTCTCAAGGCAAAAGAAAGATGCACCTAGTTTATTGGGACAAAGTTTGTTAACCTAAAGAGATGGGCGGTCTCAGCATTTGCAATATCTGAGAAACCAATGATGCCTTATTAACAAAACTTGGATGGATGCTGATTTCGAAGCCAAATACGTTTTGGTTGCGAGTCTTTTATGCTAAATACAACTTTGATGCAAATAATCTCCCAACTTCCCTGAAAGCAGATGGTGGCTCGATAACCTGGAGGAGCATTAATGTTATCTAGTCTAACATGCTTAAAGGCATGAAATGGGTAATCTGTGATGGCTATAAGGACCGCTTTTGGCTAAGTCCTTGGGTGGAGGACGTAGGGCCACTCATATCACACGCTCTGACTCCTATACCTCAGGCAGCCCTTAAATTGCGAGTTCAACATTTTGTGGATACCACAGGTAATTGACTTTAGGATGAATTCTAATTTTTACTCCCTCACTCTATTTTTTTGCTCATTGCAGGTATATTACCGCCAAGCCTCACTTATGGCTTGATAAAAGGATCTGAGGGAAGTCAGATTCGGGACAGTTCACTACTGCTTCAACATATTCTATGCTTATGGAACATCACACCTATGATTCTAGCGGATTCTGGAAGATAATTTGGCACTGGAATGGCCCCCAATGCATCAAATCCTTTCTTTGACTACTAGCACAGGATCGGTTACTTTCTAATCAGCAACATCTTCGCCAATGCCTAACTACGACTATTGAGTGCTATCACTACCGAGTAGAAGAGTCCTTTCTTCATGTGGTGCTGGATTGCCCCAAAGAGAGGAGTTTGTGGCTCCAATTCCCTCTGCCAACCACCTCGTTAGATTTTTTTTAATCTAAATGCCCAAGAATGACTTCATCGCAATCTTCAACAACACCAACTAGTAGCTGGACTGGATTGGTCCCTGAACTCTGGTACCACTTGCTGTTTCCTTTGGTCCTGGAGAAACATGGCCTTCTTTGAAGACCAGATTACTTGGCCAATTTCTCCAGCTCATCTTGTCCTGTAATATGCTCACCAGATTCACCAAGCTGCAATCTGGCATAACAAAGCATTTCCTAGTCATCGACCCCGACAAGAGCAATTAATTGGATGCAGCAAACCTAGTCTTGGGTAGGTGAAATTAAACACTGATGGGGTGTATAAAAGCTTAACATATTTGGCCACAGCGGGGGGACTTATTCAAGATAGCTCTAGTGCTTGGCCGGGAGGCTTTGTTCAAAATATTGGATGGTGTTCCTCGGTTTCTGTTGAGCTTTGGAGTGTCTTCTCTGGACTGAATCTAGCGTAGAATCTTGGATATCGCAAGATAAAATTAGAGCTGGATTCTCAGGTAGCGCTGAGTACTCTATTTGACTCCACCAAAAGAACAACGTCTTTCAATTCTTTAGTTATATGCATCAACGAATTATTAAATCGTAACTGGGTCGTAGTCCGCCAACATATCTACCACGAAAGTAATAGGTGTGCCGATTAGCTCGCCAACTTTGCTGTAAATTTTGAGCTAAGAGTTACCACTTTTGTAAATGCACTCTCAGGGTGTTTCTCTATTCTCCTAGAGGATATAGCTGGGATTAGTATCCCTCGCTTAGTCATGTAACTTGTTATGACTTTCTCCTTTATAAATTAAAAAAAAAAATTGCCCATCGTCCTCGTGATCTCATTGACGAGACGTTAAAGTGCTAACTCCTTCTTGCCTAAATTGGAGAACAACGATCTTGCAATGACGTTAAAAGCTAAAGTATGCAGCATGCTACTTAAGTCCACTGGTGAGCCGTCACTAGAGGCAATACTTTTAATGAGCTTCGAGAGTTTCTTCTCTCATTGAGTTGAACGATCTCACGTTTTGAGCTTAGCATCTCCGTTATGAAATTTTTCCGGACTTGCCTCCAATATTTCTCCTTACGGTGAAAACGCTACGACGGAGCCACGGTAAAATATCTGCTGCACACGCAACTGGGCTGTTAGCAAATACGGCATCTTATTTTCTTATGATTTGCTCGGGGTGAAGATATTACTATATACTGCGCCCTTCTCCGAGTTGAAGGTACATAAGGGGTCCATGTTTCTTGGCCAATCTCAGCCGACGACGTGGTAGATTATCAGCAGTAAGTTGTTGCAGGTTTCCAATAATTGCAGCTTTGGTGGTCCCGGAGGTAGTCTGGAGGTGGATTTTGGCATCTTTAACGCTATGACTAGGGTCAGGAATGTAGTAAAAAGAAGGCAGCTTACAAAGAGAGTGAATTGGTGTTCCTTTAGGAGAATTGGGTACATTTTTAAGCTAGATTTATAAGATTCTTATTGATCTTAGCTCGCTTCCATGCATAGAGACGATTTATAGACATTGGGAAGTTGATCATGTCAACCCTAAAGAAAAGAAAAGGCCAGCCGTAGAAAGATATGGTTCTATATATTATGACCACTTTTTCCCAGCAGTTAAATTCAAACGTTTTCCGTTGTACATCTACTTAATGATTATCAATCTTAAAGAGTTTAAATGTTATTTCCTAAAGTAAGGTAACTTTTTAAGGTCTAAATTCGATGTAAACACTTATCTGTAAGTATTTCAAAGAAATTGAGTAATTGAAATGCACTTGAGTCACCTTTGACTTTGAGATTAAAAATATATTCAGTTGTTGTAATTAATAGGAGAATTATTATGATTCATTTGATAGTCAATTTTATTTAATTTGTATATTATATTCGTTTTAAAAATCCATCATATTTTTACAAAATATTTTAACATATTCTATTTCATCAAAACTTCAAACAGAAAGAACAAACATTCATACTTAGGATCTTTTAAATGTTTGAATAACAAATCAATTGACATTTATTATTCAACAATATTAATCGAATAATAAATTTTAATAGAAAAAGTTTTAAAGTGAGGATGTTAGAACAATAAATCAACAATATTAATTGACAGGATCAAATCATTTGTACTCATAACTTTGTATCAATTATGTTCTATACGATCTCATCCACATATTTTTTGTGTTCTACATGTTTGTATAGACGAGATCGTATAGAATAGGGATAATACAGGGTTATCGGTATGGAAGATCTTATTGGTTAATTAACAAATGTTGTTTTTCTTCAAAAGAACATATAAATAGTAATTAATAAGAAAAAAGTGATAACAAATCAAAACAAGTAAACAATTTCATGATGTCATTCTAACTAAAACGACAAGTTCTCTAATGTTTGTGATTATCCTTAAGTATTTATATCCTTAAGTAATATAAATTGTAAAATTTTAAAAAATTATACCATTTTTAACATTATGTAGACAAAATGATTTATCTTTTAAAAGATTACGTTAGTAACGTGAATGTTTATAAACTAAGAGTTTGACTCATTTTGATTCATATAAATATTACTTTGTTTAGAATTTTAGATAATAGTTCAAGGATTTTTCAATAAATAATTAATGCCAAATAAAAATTTAATTAAATGCATAGTATTTTTAATATATATA
>JANZLF010000194.1:1861-31870 GCA_026546835.1 Erythroxylum foetidum
TGCATATTGTGTACTGAAATTATGTGTTATTTATTTTTATGTGTACAGATAAATGAAAGAAAGTTCAAATACTCCCGATCAACCCACTTCAGAAAGATACAATGATCCAACTTGGGCTCATGCTGGTATGGTTCCCGGTAAGAAGAACCATACCATTTGCTTATTTTGTAACAAGTATTTGAAAGGTGGAGGAATCACCCAATTGAAAAAGCATTTAGCTGGAGTTAAAGAAGATATGGAAGCGTGTAAAAAAATAAGTCATAATGTAAACTGACAAATGAAAACATTGCTTGATGAAAATCAATTTGAGAGAGATAAAAGGAAAGATTGAATTTTGATATTGGTAGTGGGATTTGTTTTCTAGTTTCCGTGGTGATTATGGAAATGTTGAACGTGGAAGTGGTACTGGTAGTGTTCCATCTCAGGGTTATGAAGATATGATGTGAGGAAGAGAAGAAGGCAGGTGACTAGTTTCTTTGCACCACGAACATCTCCTGGAGCTTAACTTTCAATTCGTAGTGCGATGCAATCAAGAGATGCGACTCACAATGTCAATATGACAATAGCTAGATGGTGGTATGATTCAGGTTCATCATTTAATGCTTATCAGTCTTATTATTATCAACTTATGATGGATGCAATAGCCTACTAGAAGCAGACTCTTTACTATGTAATGATAAAGTTGTATACTATCAAACCTCCCCAGACTATGCTTCACTGCGGGACTTCAGACTGGGTGTAATGGTGGTGATGATGATGATAATGGATGCAATAGCCTCTTATGGTTCAAGATACAAAGGTTCTTCGATTGATGGCTTAAGAGGTAAACTTTTAAGTTGTGTTATTTCCGAAAGTAGAAATTATTTGACTAAAAGAAGAGTGAATTAAGGTATTTATAGATATTCAATTATGTGTAATGGTTGGACAAATAGTTGAAAAGAGCCTACTATAAATTTTTTGGTTTATTCTTTAAATGACTCTATGTTTTTGAAATCTATTGATGCATTTAGCCTTATTAGAAATACTGAGACTTTATTTGGGATATTTGATGAAGTTGTGAATGAAGTAGGACCAGATAACATTGTTCAGTTTATTACTGACAATGATTTCATTTATAAAGTGGCAAGAAAAAGGTTGTAGAATACGTATAATTCATTTTTTGAACTCCTTTTGTTACACATTGCATTCACTTAATGCTGGAGAATATAAGGGATCCTAGGTATTTTTCTGATATTGATGAGACTATGCAAAAGGCTAAAAAGGTGACAAAGTTCATTTATAATCGTGCAAGGTTTTTGAATTTGATGAGAAAGGAATTTACTAATGGTAGGAATTTGTGTTGTCCTATTGTGACAAGATTTGCCATAAATTTCTTATCACTCCAGTCTTTTGTTTCAATGAAGAAGAAGTTAAGACAAATGTTTACAAGTGATAAGTGGGTTGCATCTCAGCATGATAAGACTAATGCTGGAGTGGAGGCTTGTAATATTATACTGCAAGATGGAGAATTTTGGTCTCAATATCAATTTGTTATTCGAGTTTGTAAGCCTTTGGTAAGGGTGTTTCGCTTAGTTGATAGTGAAGAAAAGCCAACAATGAGTTATATTTTTTGTGCCATGGAGAGAGTGATGGAAGTAATCAAGATCAATCTGAAAAATAGGTCTTCTTTATACACGTTGTATCTTTCAATCATTAATGAAAGAAGAGAAAGACAACTTTTTCTCCATTATTTGCAGTTGGGACATTTTTTAATCCTAGTATGTATTTTAGACTGGATCTTACAAAACAAGTTGAAGTTAATAGATGAATACTTTTAAAAATTACAACAATTGTTAGACTTGACGTGATACAAGATCTTTTAAGCTCACAAATGAAGCTTTACAAGTTGTCTTATGGGGATTTTAGAATGTCGATTACTATTTGACAAAGAGGAAAACTTTTTCTAAGTATTAGTTATTTCCTTTTTCTTATTTGTTGAAAATTAATTATCATTTTATTTTGTTTATAACATTACTTTTGTTATCTTATAACTTACAGTTTCTAAGTGGGATTAATTCAAAAATGGTGTTCCAAAATTGAAAAGATTTGTAATTCATATTTTAAATCAATATGTGAGTGCAACAAGCTGTGAATGAAACTAGAGCATATTTGAATTTATCCACTAAAAATAGTAATAGATTGGAGCATAAGAGGTTGAAAGACTTGGTTTATGTTTGTTACAATTTAAAGCTTCGGGGAAAGTTATGTTATTTTCGTTATTATCATTATTAATTTTGATATAATTTCTTATAATTTTCTAATAATTAAATTTAATTATTTACTAGGAGTCTTAATAGCACAAGTAGTTTAACTGATCTAATTGCCATTGATAATATTAGTCTTTTGACGGATTGAGTTTCCGAAGAACCCAATTTAGTTGATGTGAATGATTTAGATTTGGAAGATAATCTTGGATAGGAAAGCATTAACATGTCATTTGGTGCATTAAATTTGAATAATAATGATAATAAAGCTCCTTTCAATGATGAGGATTTTGTATCAAATGAACACTGGGTCAATTCAGTTCTAGCGGATATTCTCTTGTTGATGATTGGATTCCAGGTTTTTGTTTTTCCTCTTCTTTTAATATTACTTGTATATGATGTTTATGTTAAATTCTATATATGTAATGTAACTGTAATATTTTTATTTCAGGTTTAACTTCTACTTGATTGTTTCTTCGTTATCAACTCTTTTTGTATATTGTTTAAGGATATTTACTTTTCTTTTTATCGGATGTTTTGAATATTTTGATGTAATATTATTTATTAAAACGATGACATTGTATTATTGTAATATTTTAAATATTTTGTAAAATTCTTAAATTTATATTTTTATGATGATGATTGTCTTTGCTTATATTAATTGTGGTTATTATTTATATGTAAAATTTTTAAAAATTATTGTTATTTCATATTAATTATCATTATTATTTACTATTATAATTTTTGAAAACATAGTTGATGTAAACATTAAACTAGTAAAGTATACAGTACAATTGTATCAAAGGACTATTTTGTAAATTTTAAAAATATTAGCGACTATTTCATAAATTTAAAAATTAGCCGAAATGGTATCCAGTACTGACCGGTACTAGTATAGTACCATATCAGAACTCAATCTGGTACTAAATCCAGTATAGTATTCATAACATTGAATTTAATATAAAAGATATAATGTACTTAATTACTCAAAACTCAATCCCTATCCCTCCAATTCCCGCTTAAAAATGCCAAGGCTTTCAATTGCAAAAAACTACAGCATTTAATGCTTCTGGAATAATGTCTTGGTTTAAATAGAGCATTTAATGCTCCTGCAGAGTGGAAATCATGTTTTTCTACTAAAATAACCCTAATGCCTTCTATCCGACCTCTTACACTTACCACATTTGCCTATTGAGTTTCCATGTGAAAAATTAGTTTGCCAAATTGCCAATAATGTGCACTTCTTTAAGCACGGCAATTGATGGAGCTTTTAGATTTGATCAGGTATTATTTCCTATTATTTTCTTCTCAATTTTGCTATTCTGGGTCTTTTTGAAATAGGTTGTAGATAATTAATGGTGGTTTTTGTTGTTTTGGGTCCTTTTGAAATAAGTTGTAGATAATCGTCGTCACTCTGCTTGAACCAGTCAAGATTTTGTCAAGTATTATTTCCCGTTGTTTTCTTCTCGGTTTTGTGTACTTCTGTGATTCATGATGGTGGTTTTGTTATTCTGGGTCCTTTTAAAATAAGTTGTGGTTTGTCATCTCGATTGTTGCTGTTAAGAAATAGATAGTGTTAATGGTTAGAGAAGCTGAGATCAGGCTTTTCCTTTGAGAATTCTTAGAATGAATTGCAGCCTCACTTGACATTATTATCACTTCTGGAGTAGTGACGATCTCTTACCCGGTTTGGCCTTCCTAAGCATTTTTCATTAATTTCGCAAATATTCAGAAAAGTCAAAAAACCAGGCAGACAATCACGATTTTGGAATAATAAACTGTGAAAGAACTTCTTAAACCTATTTCTATTCTCACAATTTCCTATACTAGTGATTTTCCTGAAAATCAACCTTGACTTGCCGATGTAGGCTTAGCCAAGTTGGTTTACTTGATTCTTTATATGAACTTGCCTCTTTTGTTTCTCTTTTTTTGCTTATTTTGGAGCAATTACTTGAGTATACGTGCTTTTGTTTCTTATGGTGGATTCCATCAAAATGATTAACATTCTCCGAAAAATGTCATTCCTTGATTTATGATATGTGTCAAATGTATTTAAATGATGAAGCATACATACATTGGGTGTGAGTAATTGGAAGTTATTAGATATCGGTAAAAACAACTAGGATATACTAATTCATATTCCATGGCATATTAGTAAAGGAATTGGGAAATGCTTATTTATGTATCAGGAATTAATGACATGGATAACCACCAAACCGAACATAATTGAAACCATTGCCAGTGAATTGTCAAACTAAACTTCCCATGAGTGAGAACTTAAAGGTTTCCTATATATTCTTGGGTATTCTTTTAACTTCCTTGTGGTTTGGTCTGAACTAGTTATATTTCTCTTCTTGTTAAAATAACTGCAGAATGCTTTTGTAGGACGGTGTCGTCGAAGTGGAAACCAATGGCAGAAGTTGTGAAGTCGAGGTGATAGATATTTATATTCAGGTATAGATATTTATTCTTTTAAGTATGAGAATATAATTTTTGAATTGAAAATTGTAGTTATATGCATCAATTATATGAAGCATAAAAATTGGTTTGCACAAGCATGCATATATATGAAGCTTAAAATTTTAAAATATTTTACTTGTATTTTACCCAAAAATGTGTGGTCAATAGGTTACAACAATTTCTTTTTTAAGTTATTGTACAAAACTGACGGCATAGGGGAATGTAATATAGGTCCCCTTTTGCCTTATATTTTCAGTTGCCTTGTCATATCAATAGTTTCAGATAAGAGAAGGTTTTTAGTTTCAAAATTTAGCGCCTTTTATATATGGCCTATATATCTTATTATATAAGGGATCATAAACCTTCACAGAAAGGATTTTTCTTTACAAACACATCAAATTTCTCGATTAAAAGGAAAGAATAGGTATTGTTAGAATGTGTTCTTTGTGGTAGGGGAATGAATTTTGTTTTGCAAAAGATTAATTGGATCATAATTCATTTCTATCTCCATTTTTGTTATGTTCTGCCTTCTTTGTAAAAACATGTTTATGTTCTTTTTTCTGTTTTTTTTCTGTTTATGATTTTCATCTAATTGCTCAAACTATTACTTTCTATTTAGTTTTTCATCTTGCTTCTAGGACTGTTAGTATAATAATGCTCTAAAAAAGGTTCCTTCTTTGCAAAAAAGATCAGAAGTTCTGGTTTAGAACAAAGGAATATGTGCTCGTGTGGTAGAGTGAATTTCATTTGGTAGAAGATTCATTCTAAGTGATGATATTAGAAATATAGTTTGTATATCTATTATAAAGATATCAGGCTGTTATATATGTTCTTGCTTTGGTATAACTACTGAAACTACCTCAGAAGACAATGGATCATGTGCAATCAACATAGAATTCTGCTTGTGGTTTCAAGGAGAAACCAGTGTGATATGAAGAGTGAAAGTTATGAAGTCCAATGGCAGAAATTCTTTTAATCTTAAAGAAAATCAGACTCCACTATTAAAGAAAAATGCATAAGGTAATCAAATAGAAAGTACAATTGCTACTAGTGTTTAAGTAGGTATAATGACAATCTTTATGCAAATTTAGTAGATCTATATATGATGTGCTCTTTGCATTAGTTCTATTTTACTTAAAGCACGTCCATTTTTGCTCACATTCAACTATTTTGTTATTTTTGTTAGAAGTTCATGGAAATATTATCAGAAACTGTTGTTTAAGACCTTCCTCTTCAATTCTTTCACATCAATACTATTTGCAAAGGAGAATATCATCTGTTTAAACTCATTTACAACATAATGGCATTACACCAATTTCTGAAGCAAATGGAAACCAAGCATCTACTTTAGCCAAGAGCAGTTTAACAAATTTTGGATTCAAGCAGAGGCATCCATTTATAAATCTTTCAAACTGTGCTAAGAACCTTTTCAAAGATTTTAACTCATTAGCTGTTCTAGGTTTATCAAAGTTAGATTGTATATAAAAAAGGTTATATTTTGTTGTAAATTATTCAATTTCATATACTTTCTCTTATTCTTAGAGGAAGTTGGTTGCTCAAACAAATGACTCAAATCAAGGGAAAATTTAAAAGTAAATAGCCTTCCTTAGATTCAATCTGTTGCAAGTTGACCATGTTTAATCTCCAAGAGAACTCAAAATGCAAATCTATTAGCGATGAAGCCAGGAAGATATGTTATTAGAAGTATGGGCAAATGTAGTGCTATAACTTGCAATTGCAAACTTCATGACAAAATTGAGGCTTCAAACATTGCATGTGAAATTGGATTGCTATATCTCAATGTTCCATTGGAAGGTTATACAAATAATGAAGTCAATGACATTACTGATCTTGTGTCAGAAGATTCATAATTTGAATTGAATGGTGCATTTATTCAACAAGTTATACTTGACATATTTAATTTTTCTATTTATATAATTTTGTTAAGACATAGTATTAATTTTTGTTTCTCCAATGTACTTATAGGTTATTGCATAACTGAATTCATTTATCATTATTGCAGTTGAAAGTGATGATGCAAACTATGCAACTGAGATTAATGAAGATGATAGTATTGAAGAAAGCACTTACTTTGCACATGAAGGTTTAATATCTCAGAGGTTGTTTAACGTCTTTTTCATAACTTGTGTTTGCCTTAGTTAATATTAGATTTGTTTTTCTTTTACAAAATATATCATTGTGCATGCACTTACTGTGGAGCTTAAATGTGGTACTGTGAGAGGAATCAGAAATCTAAGCACACTGTCAACCCTATATTTGGTCTTTGTCGTGTTCAAGGAAGGATTCAACTACCACATTTCAAACAACCTCCAGAGTATATAAGAAAGTTAGTATTCAGTAAACAGTTTGCAATATCCAAACATTTTATGAAATATATCAGGATTTAAAACATGATATTCAGTTTCACTTTTATGGGAGGAAAAGTTGACAAGTCACTTAATGATGAAAATATTCCTTATTCTTTTGTAATATATGGCCAGAATTATCATCATATTGGCAGCTTACTTCCAACTGAAGGCCAACCACCAAAATTTTTCCAAATGTATATCTTTGATGTAGAACATAAAATTGATAATCGAATGATTGTTATAAGGTACATCTTAAATTCACGTCATGTCTTACATATAATTTTTATCTCTTTATTAATTTTCCATGATGAAACTATATGTTCCATTTTCAAATCAAAAGATGATGAGAGTTTTCTTGATCGTAGTATTATGATGAATTTGAAAGAGATGCTTGATAGTTATAATATATTGACTCAGGCTTTTAGAATGGCAAGAGATAGATTTCAAACATCCAATAGCAAGCATTTGAAGCTAAGATTAATCTACAAAAGAGCAAGTAATGGTAGAACTTATAATTTGCCTACAACATCACAGGTAGCAGCATTAGTGGTTGGTGATGTGGATACTTTAGATATTGGGAAGGATATTATTGTTCAAATACAATATGGGCTATTATAAAGAGTACACAATTTGCATCCAGCCTATCTTCCTATGCAATACCCTTTACTATTTCCTCATGATGTAGAAGGATATAGAGAAGATATCTCTCATAGTGATGCATCACTGTCAAGTACTAAAAAGAGGACTAAAGTCACATTACGGGAGTATTTAGCCTTTAGAATGCAAGATAGAGACGATGAAAAATCTCTTATATTGCATGTTAGGACACTGTTCCAACAAGTTATTGATGATGGATACAAAATGATGGAAAATCAAAGAATAAGTTATGTTAAAACTCATCAAGAGGATCTTATAGCTGATCTTTATAGCACTGTTTCAAAAGTAGTATCATAAGGGCATACATCAAGTGCGTTTCTTAGTAAACGTATAATTTTTCCGTCAACTTTTATTGGAGGGTCGAGATATATGATACAAAATTATCAAGATGTAATGGCCATCTATAAATGGGCTGGATATCCTGACATCTTTATCACTTTCACTTGTAATCCGACATGGCCTAAATTGACATGTCGATTAAAGGATTTGAATTTGAAAGCACAAGATAGATCAGATCTAATAGTTCGCGTTTTTAAGATGAAGTTAAATTGTTTGATGAAAGAGCTAATGCAAGGCAAAATTTTGGGACAGTTAAAGCTGGTAATTTTTCTGTCCATTATTCTTCAATTTATATCATGAGTTTCTATTGCTTTGACCTATTAAAGTAGTTTTTTTTCCTTTTAACGTCATATTGCGAAGCATTTGTAATTGTTTAACTTGCAACTGTTGCTTCATTGAATTGTTCTATTCTGTTAATGACTATTTGAGTACATATTTCATGGTTCATATATTGCTTATGTATTTCTTACAACCATACTTTACTATTCATTTAAGGTTCATGCTTTATTAAAGATCCCCTCAAATGTTAATTGATAAACACAATATATTTCAATATTTTTTCAGTCATTTGTAATATTAAATGTCATTATTTTAAAGTTGCTTCATCAAAATCTCTTTTAAAGTAGATCTTGACAGTTAACTTATTTTTTATATATTGTATAATATATTATTTGATAGTTTTTTCATCCTTGTGTCAGTTGTTTACACAATTGAGTTCCAGAAACATGGCTTACCTCATGCTCACATCCTTCTGTTCTTAAATGATAAAGAAAAGTACCATAATCCTGAAGAGCTTGACAAGATTATCTGTGCTAAGATTCCAGATCCTGTAACTGACATAATTTTATATAATATTGTTTCTAAACATATGATGCATGGACCTTATGGAAGTCTACATCCTAAATCTCCATGTATGAATGAAGGTAAATGTGGAAAGTATTATCCTAAATCTTTTGCAAGAATCACTTCTTTTGATGATAAACGATTTCCCATTTATAAGAGAAGAGATGATGGTAAGTTGATACACAAAAAAGGGTTTGACCTTGATAATCAATTTATTGTTCCTTACAACCAGGAATTACTTCTGAAATATGCATCCCATATAAATGTTGAGTACTGCAATCAAAGTTCATCAATTAAATATCTTTTCAAGTATTTAAGCGAGGGAAATGATCAAGTTACTGTTGCCTTATATGATCATAATCAAACTTTGAGCAATAATGAAATTGATGAACCTAAAATGTTCTTAGATTGCTGATTTACTTCTTCTCATGAAGCATGCTCTAGAATATTGGGTTTTGAAATTTATTATAGACAACCTTCTGTTGAGAGACTTTATTTTCACCTTCCTAATCAACAGCGAGTATACTTTAAAAGGGCAAACACTTAAATCAGTTACTAAGAAGCCAAGGAACAAAGAGAGCATGTTTATTGCTTAGATGGAGACTAACAAGAAATTCCCAGAAGATAAACAACTTCCCTATGCAGAATATCCCTCTAAGTATGTCTACCAAAGTGAGAATAAAAAATGGAAGAAAAGAGTCAAATGACTGAAAATTGGTAGAATGATTCATGTTTCGCCGTATGCTGGTGAACTTTTCTATCTCATACTTTTATTGAGTTAGATGAAAGGCTCATAGAGCTATGAAGATATAAGAACTGTTAATGGAATAATTTATTCAACTTTTAGGGATGCATGTTATCAACTTGGGTTACCAAGTGATGATAGAGAATACATTGATGTTATTAATGAAGCATCTTTGTGGGGTACTGATCATTATTTGAGATCTCTATTCATTACAATACTTTTGTCCAATTCTATTTTGCGGCCGGAATATGTATGGGATAAGACATGGAGACTTCTAGCAGAAGATATTATTTATTCTTAACAAAAAAATATGGATGCAATGGTGAGCAACACAATCTTGGAAATCTTTCCAAACTACTGTATTTTTATTTATACAAGCATTGGATTATTTCTCTTTATACTCTTTCAATTTGTGTCATTCATACCATGAATTATTTTATATCAAATATTTATTTTCCTTCCACTAGTTCTCATTTTTTATGTTTATACATTAGATTTTATTAACTTACTATACTTTTTGTCAAATAATGTTTAGTATCATTATATATTTAGGGTTGCTTGAAAAATTTAGTGTAATTTTTTGTGAAAACCATTTCAATATTAACAGTTGTATTTTTTGTTACAAATTTAAGACTTACAGATTCTCAATTGCAAAATTTTGCTCTAGCTGAGATTGACGATCTCTTAAAAGCAAATGGTAAAAGCTTGCAAGATTTTCCTCCAATGCCTATTCCTCAAGACCATATTGTTCTTGATTTGCAAAATAGACTTATTGCAGATCAGTTAAACTTTAATAGGCAACTACTACATGGTGGAACGGGAAAAACTTTCATATGGAATGCTCTCACTTGTGCGTTAAGATTAGAAGGTCATATTGTGCTCACTGTAGCATCCAGTGGTATCACATCAACCTTACTTCCTGCTGCACACACTGTTCATTCTAGGTTTGCTATTCCTATTCAATTGACTGATGAATCAGCATGTAATATCAAACAAGGAAGTTTCAATGCAGAGTTGTTGCAAAAAACTAAATTGATAATTTGGGATGAAGCTCATATATTTAAGAGGCAATGCTTTGAGTCTCTAGACCTCACACTTCGTGATATTCTCATATTTGACGTTCCTAATAGTATTCACAAACCCTGTAGTGGAAAGTCTGTTGTATTTGGTGGTGATTTCAAACAAATACTACCTGTAATTCGTGGTGGTTCTAGATCTTACTTATGGTCTTTTTGTCAAGTCCTAACTTTGAAAAAAAAAGTGATTGCATGTAAATTCTCAAAATACTAATGCTCATGAATTGAAAGAGTTTTTAGATTGGGTGCTTAAGATTGGAGATGGAAAATTATTAGAACCTAATGATCGAGAAGCACTTATAGAAATACCTCCTAAATTTCTACTGACTAAGTTTCGTGATCCTGTTGCAGCTATTGTTGATACAACTTATCCAAAGATTTAAAAAAAATTAATGATCCAAGCTACTTAAAGGGCAGAGCTATTTTAACTCCAACTTTGGATGTTGTTAATAAAGTTAATGATTATATTCTATCGCTTATTCTTGGTAAAGCTAAGGAATATCTTAGCTCTGATTCTATATTTGCAGCAAATAAACAATGTGAATTCTTGCAAGAATTTGCATCTAGTTAAGTACTTAAACACATTGCAGTGCTCAGCCTAATCACAAATTGATATTGAAAGTTGGAACTCCTATTATGCTCATTTGAAATATTAATCAATCTGCAAGACTTTGTAATGGCACACGACTTATTATTACACAGCTTGGTGTTAATGTTGTAAAAGCTAGACATATATCTGGGACTCACTTTGGTGAAAGAGTATACATCTCTAGAATTAAAATGACACCTACAGAGTCAATTTGGCCTTTCCAACTTCAAAGGAGACAGTTTCCATTCAATATCTCATATTGTATAACAATAAACAAAAGTCAAGGTTAGTCTCTTGATTATGTTAGATTGTATCTGCCAAGGCCCATTTTCACACATGGACAATTATATGTGGCAATTTCAAAGCTGAAATCAAAGCATGGACTCAAAATCCTGGTTCATAATACAGAAAATGAAGCATTGTCTAAGACACTCAATGTTGTTTATAAAGAAATATTTCAAACTATTTAGCATTATGGTCCATTTATTCTGAAACATTTATTAATTGTTTAATATTATATGTTTTTGGAACATTAACCACTTACTAATATAATTAGTTATTTTTATATTAAATCTTTGATTTGATTCATTTATGTTGTAGTTTCTTTGCTTATTTTTGTTATGTACATTTTATAGATTGAAGCTTTAGTTTTGATTTGAGTGATTTTTGTTTTCATATTTTCTTTCATTCATATTTTCTTTGCTGACTTATTTGCCTTGTATAAGTAAAGCTCATTCAGAATGCTTCACTAATTTATCTTTTCAGTTTTTTATTCATTGAGATTTTCTTTCCTAACACATGTTCCTTGAATGAAAAAGCTTTTTAGGTAATGTGAAAATGTCTTCCATGAAAGTCAACCACATTGGTAAGCTACATATTGAGAAGGAATCTTGGAAAATAGCTGTAAGAATTATTAGGTTGTGGAATGCTTCTTATCGAAATTCCCCTAATGTTGTCTCTAATCTGCAAATGTTATTGCTTGATCAGAAGGTATATTCATTTTCTTTTTCTTATTAATGATACTGATAGCTGACTATGTTAAAATGATTATAGTTTATAAACAAATTTGTTAATTTTTCACAGGGAGATAAAATCTAGGCTACAACTGGAACAGAGAAGTTAGTGACCAAGCATTGTGATTCAGTTGGGGAAGGAAAATGTGTCATCATATATAAATTTGTTGTGGTTGACAATTCTGGAGATTATAGAGCAAGTTAACACAAAAATAAGATTAATTTCCACTTTGGCACTACAGTCAATGCTGTTGATTTAGATATTCCTCTATTCTCTTTCAATTTCGTGCCATTCACAAATATTTTGGAAGATAAGATCCCTAAGGATTATCTGATTGGTAATCAATATATACATATATTCAGTGGTTTCCGTTTATATTTTAACACAGTAAGTCATTTATCATATGATTTCTTTATTTAGCCTTTATTGACAAATTGTTTGTCCTGTCAAACAGATGTCTTTGGAGAGATGACTTCATATGAAATCTGTAAAGAATTCCAAAGGAATAATCTCAAATCAAAATTTATGAATCTATATATGACAGATAAGAGGTTATCTTTACTTTCAATAACTATTGTATTATACTCTTTGTATGCAAAAGAATATTTATGTGTTAATATTATTTTCAGTAACAGCAAGATCAAGTGCACATTGTTTGGTGAATATGTTGACTTTTTGCTTAATACAATCAGAGATACACAAGAAATTTCAATCGTTATTATTTTTTAGCTTGCTATGATATCAAACTCTGCTGGTATGTTATTTTTTTCAAAGCATTTTATGCAGTTCATATTGTTCATTTTTGTGAAAAAAAAACATAGTGCAGGAGAAATTAAGATTTCTAATGCCTGGAATGCTTCAAAACTACTGATTAATCCCGACATCCCTACTGTTCAAGATTTTAAATTGAGGTAATTATATTTTTATGATGGCTTATTATCATTTTATTCTAAATTTGTATCATTGCACATATATGCACTACCTATTTTTTCATTTCTTTTTTACTTTAGCCTCAGTTTGATAATGGTTGGAGAAACATCTTCCCAGAGATACTCTCAGCTTGATTGTCCTTTCTTAAGTCAATCCCCTTTGAATGATTTCTTATCTTTTCAAACAATAAAGAAGGTTACTGAATTGAGACAGTGTGAGATAAATTGAAAATGCATAATTCTTTTCTTCATTCTGAATTTATGCACCTATATCTTACAAGTTGACCTATATTTTCATAACATTACAACAGAATGGTATTTATACTATTCTCGCAACCATTAGAAAGATCCAAACTGAGTAGAGTTGGTACACTGATGCATGCTACATTCATGGATGTAAAGTCAAAATTGAGAATGATCTATTTATGTGCTTTAAATATCAGAACACTCCAAATAGAATTGTAACAAGGTATCCTATCATTTTAAATTTTACTTAAACTTGATGTTTTGTAACGATAAACATTAATCTTTGATATATTTATATATTCTATATATAAAGTACATGTTCAAGTAAAAGATGCTTATGATGATCTGGAGTCATTTGTGTTATTTGACGATCAAGCCCTCCCATTGATTCAAGTTAGTGCAAATTATCTCAAAAATCATCTAATTAAGGTTTGTAAATGTTTATAATCCTTATTTTTATTTTTTATAATAAATTGTCTACTCTTTCATGTGTTTGGTTAGAATTAATTTGTTAATTAGGAAGGAGATGAAGATGGGTTTCCTAATAAGTTAGAATGCTTGGTTAAGAAAACTTATCTTTTCAAGGTACAAGTCACTGAATTTAATAAAATCAACAAATCTTCAAGTTTCACTGTCAAGAAAGTAAGTTGTAATGAGGAACTGATCAATAAATATATGGATTCTCCACCCCAGTCTCAAGTATTACTCTACTTCCCACTACAGAGAAGAATAGCAACTATTCATCATTACATAAAACTTCATTGATATACTCAGACATGTATATATTGTAGCAATATTGATTTCATGAAATATAATATTCTTTCAAGAATGTTGTTCCGAGTGATTTTGCTACTAATCTTTCAGTAGGACCATTGGTTTTGATAAATTCTAACGAAGCTATGAGTAATAATACTACTTTTACACGTTCCAAAAAAAATTTTGTTCTACCAAGAAAATTTCAGTATTCTTTATTTTTATAATCACATTATTGTAGCAAATTACTTCTGTTAGAGCCTTGGCTACAATTAATACTTAGCAAACTATATGATTGATTTCCTACCAAGTTCAATTATCTAAATTTTCTTCTTTTCAATGACACTATATTAAAAAAATCAAATGTATATTATCTAATTGTAAAACCATTCATTGTTAAATTAATTAGATGTAAATAGGCATTCAGTAATCAATTATTGAGTTTTGTTTTGCAGGATTCAATTCTAGATGAATCATTAAGTAACAATCCTATTGACATTGCACCTCTGTCATCACTACCTACTGTGAACAAACAAGTATGTACATGCCATTAATATTATGTATAATATGGATTACACATGAATGATTATTCTTATTCATTTAAATTTATGCTAGGATTCTATTCAATCAAAAGTACTCCAACCAACTTCTGCATCTAAAATTGTAAGACAATCTTTTGCTTTACAAAGTTGGAATTTATTCTTTGTTGAAAAAACAATAACATAGTAACCTACAGAAAGTGCCAACATATATGCTTCTCTTATAAGATACTTTTCATCCTGCAGGATTCAAATCAAGTTGAATCACTCAGTTACTTTTCAGAAAACATTCTTGATGGGTGTATTTCTCTATCTGCAGTTGATAACAAAGTATGTACATCTATTTCTTCAATATATTTATATATTGTGTATTCTACTTATTGAGTTTATTTAATCACAGGATAATATAGCTGCAATTTGTAACACTGAAATAGACATTACTTCCTCAACTCAAATCACACCCTAGATTTCTAAAATGAAGAGACCAATATCAGAAATTTATGATGTTGATATGCCTTTAGGTGATTTAATATCACCACAAATGTCTTCAACTAAGTTGGTCTCCAAAATCAAAAGAGAAAAGTTAACTTAACTATGAAATGTTCAAGAATGACCAATTTTTTGTCAGCTACTTTTTGTTTAGTAAACTATCTATCTATTTTGGAGCCTACAAGTATTTTGTACTTGAGTAGTAAACTATCTATCTGTCTTTTGTACTTGTATAAATATGACTCTCATATTTTAGGACTCATTTTGTTTGTAAGATTCCTATTTTATCATAATCTTATTTTATGACGTACAATATGTAAATATATTATCTCCAATTTTTCCTTCTTTGAGAGAGATATATTCAATCTTCCTTATTACATAATTAAACTTCAAAAAAAAAATGTTCAGTAAATAAACATAATATTCATAAACATCTTTCATTCTATTAATGAACTATTTGTGCATTCAAGCATAAAATATTTTGCTAAACAAAACGAAACTTTGCTTCATATTGAAATTAAAGCACATAATAATGAAAAGATTCATATGAATTGTACTTAACATAATGCTTTAATCATATGTTAATTAAGTAATATTTATACAAATTAGATCCATGAGCTGGTAAATTATTTAAATCAATAAATATTTTTTATAAGAAGTAGTTACTTTAAATAGTTAAAATTCATTATTTACTTTGTAACAAACCGTACAAAGCACAAGGTTGAGAACTAATTACAGGTAAAAAATGGAGATAAAAATTTAATAAAAAATGTATTAAAAAACAATATCTTAAATATACAAATTAACTCCATTCCAAAGTTGAACCGTGGAAAACACAAGAACAATTAACAAATACACAAAAACAAAATGTAAGATTTCAACGATAACGTGCATACTATAAACTAAAATATTACCAATATGATCCTCAAGTGTCCAGCGTGGTGGTGGTAAAGGCTATGCTTCGCCGGCCGGCGGTGGAGGATACACAATGGACTTCTGAAACTTGCCACCAAAAGGACCCTCGAAGTAGTAATTTCCGGGAGGATCGTAGGAGCAAACATACAAGTAACCCTTGTTGGAATTGCATGTGACACGGGCGCAACCTACACGCTCAGTCGCCTTCCACACAAGCTGCGTATAGTGGCCGCAGATACTGTTGTTGATGCACTCGTTTGTTACGGCGTCATAGTTTGAGGACTCGTCAGCCCAACACTTGACGACGTCGGCCGGCGTCCAGTGTCCTTTGAGACTCCAGAACAAGTTTTCACCATAGGGGCTCTTGGGAGAATGCATCAACAAGCAATCGTCGACACGTTGGTTAGCCCAACGAGTTGCGTATCTCTTCAACGTCCTGTTCCAAGACAAGGGCTTCACGTTTTTGGCTAGCCTGATCTCGTTATGGGCAAGAATAAACTTCCGTGCCAGTTGTTTGCCATCGTAAAGGGGTTTCTTGTTGCCATCACCTGTGCCAGGACTACCAGGCTTAGGATCAGATTGATGAGACGGAGGTGGTTGAGATTGATTTTGAGATGGGGGAGGCTGAGATTGGCTCTGAGACGGAGGTGGTTGAGATTGATTCTGAGATGGAGGAGGCTGAGATTGGCTCTGAGACGGAGGATGGTGACTCTGAGGTAGCTCGTGAGATGGATGAGGGTGAGGTTGATTCTGAGGATTAGCTGTTTGATGATGGTGATGGAGATGACTCTCAGCAATGGAGACTATAAGAACAAGAAATGTCAGGATTGGAACTGCGAGGTGGTACCGAAATGTCAACATTGGAAATGAGTTTTCGTTTTGTTCACTTCTGTTTTGACCTTATCGTTTCCAAGGAAAGTTTATGGCTATGGCCGCTCTCACAAAAGAGCAGAGACAGAAGAGAAAAGGTGTGGTGTCTTCGTTGTCACCTCCATTGTTCACTACTATAATTAGACAGAAGTGTATGTACGTACCACATTAACAAGAGCTAATAATGGAACATCGTGTTTTTACTATAATTGGAGTATCAGGGTAACAAGAAAAGCTTGTCTTGTCTGTAAAATCTCTCCAATGTTCAGTTTCCAATTTTCTATGCC
Source organism: Erythroxylum foetidum (assembly GCA_026546835.1). Lineage (NCBI taxonomy): Eukaryota > Viridiplantae > Streptophyta > Magnoliopsida > Malpighiales > Erythroxylaceae > Erythroxylum > Erythroxylum foetidum. The sequence goes on from JANZLF010000194.1 coordinate 19,225, forward strand.
TATGTTCGCAGGCCAGGAACTAGGAAATCAAGTGCCAAGGTTTCTACAAATAAATTGTAACATATTAGTTGGTAAAAGATTCTCTTGATTTAAGTGAGGTTACAGGTTTAAATTGTCCTCATATATGCAGCCGTTTAAAATAAATTGTAACAGATGAGTTGATAAGAAGCTCTCCTGATTTAAGTGAAGTTACAGGTTTAAATTGTCCTCATATATGCAGCTATTTAAAATTTGGAATCAGAATTTTACTCTTCACAAAAGATCTACCATATTTAAGTAAGAATTAGTCTGAAATTACTCATCATTGAAATCTTATATAAGAAATAAGGAAAAAGAGAAAAAGAGGGTAACTTTGTGGCCTTACAATTTGCTGATACCTAAACTGCTTGGATTGGAGGAGAACCCTGAGAAAGTTCCGAGGCTGTAGGGTCTTCACAGACAATGATCTTACAGTCAACGTTGTTTCAAGTCCTCACGTATAACGTATTAGTACATGTACGAGTATTTTGTACTACTCTTATCTCTATAATTTTATTTTATTTTATTTTCTACGGTTTATTTTACATTTTGTCTTAATTAATTTACCTTATTCTTACGTAATCAAACAATCATATCAACATAAATTAACTTTAATGCAATAATTAAAAAATTTAACCTATTCAGTTGATTAATCATAAAAATCATGGTTTATCCAATTTTTTGGTTCAATTTTTAATTTTTCAATTTTATTTACTTTAATAACTTTTGTTGTTAAAAATCAATAATTTGTTAATTAATCAGTTAATTTTTATAAATTAATAAGTTCTTATAAATTAAAATAAATCAATTAATTTTTATTTAACAATATATTTTTTAAATTAAATTTTAATTTCTTCGATAAGTAAAAAAAATATTTTTAATCATATTTTAAAATTTTAAAATTTATTTAATATTTAATTGGTTTTATAATAGTATAATATTTTTTAAATCTTAAACTTTTTTTACAGGTTTAATTTTCGATCCAATTTTTAAAATATTGTGCAACGACTTCAATCTCATTAAATGCAAATGTTCCACATTAGTTCTATTTAAAATTGTTTCGATTTATCCATTAGATTAATTAAATCATGATAATAAAAAAAAGAGTAAAAACGTGCAATTTCAAATAAAAAATTTATATCCACACCATGTAATTTAATCTAAAATGTATTTTTTCAATAAATATTTTATTTCTTTTATTTTGTGTTATCAACGATAAGTAACAAAATTAGCACTCAATTATACCTTTAAGATTTATCAACTGCTAAAATATAAATTTCAATTAAAAGAGAAATATATAATCTTATTTAATAATATAAAATATGAATAATGATCCATTATTAAAAAACTTAATAGATTTGATCAGTTCAACAGTGAAAACTTTAAACCATTCAATCGATTTTTAATTTTTTAGTTCAATTTGTTTTAATAATTCTTGTTGTTAAAAGCCTATCAATTTAGTAATTAATTATTCAATTTTTGTAAATTAAGAAATTGTTATACAATAAAATAAATAAATTAATATTTATTTAATAATATATTTTTAATTAAATTCCAAATTCTTCAATATTTTTATCTTAAATTTTTTGTTTTATTTCCTGTCCGATTTTTAAAATTGAAATTTAAAGGAAATAAAAGCATTTCCAAAATATGCTAAATAATAAATCTTTGAATTAAAAATTGCGCTTAACTAAATAAGTTATAATGAATGTTGAAAATTAACATAATCGTCAAAGACGTACGGACCATTCGATTCATAATTTTACGCACCTCAGCTTAAGATAGTCGTCACCTTCGTCAATTAACGCGCAGCGGGAATGGATCAGCTTTCTTACCTTCCACGCAACCAAAAGTACCAAATTCTTCGAACAATCGTCAGAGCTGTGTATTGCGAATCCCACCCACATCGTATCTGACGTTATCCGAAACACCTCGCTCGAATCGGTTCGGGTCGTGGAGTGAATTTTGGCGCCATGAGGGTTTTGAATTGGTTGAACTGTATAGTTTCAGCTGGTTTTGTGGTCTCTTGGATCTTTCTCAGCTGCTTTCCAGGTAAGTACTTATTTCTGGATCGTATTTTTCTTTAGCTGGCATATTTTGCGGATACATTTTTGTTTTCTGTGAAATTGAAGGCATATCTGATTTGGGCAGGATTTGCAATATCAGGAGTTGTCTCGCTCGAATCGATTAAGATTTATAAGACACACGAATTGTTTAGGACGGAACCTACGGTGTTTTTTCGATGTAAAGGGGAGAACGGGACGGAATTGCCTGATGTTAAGGAAATCAACGTGTCTTATACTTTCAATGGAGAAGAATCTTGGCAGGTAATTGACTAATTTCTGCTATTTTTTTCAAGTAATAAATGACCCAATTTAGTTTTAGGCAAGACAGTGTCTCTGATATATTAAAGATTGAATTTTTCACTCATGATTTTAAGCACTGGAATTGTGAATTTTTGGTGATTGGCAGCCATTGACGCAACTTGCGAGTAAGAAGTGCAAGCGTTGTGGGTTCTATGAGGAGGACAACTTGAAACCGGATGATGTGTTTGATGAATGGGAGTTTTGTCCTAAAGATTTTTGGGATTCTGATGGGAAATATAGAAGAATCAAGGTGGAGGAGTTTGATGCTACGTTCTTGTGTCTACAGTGTGCATCTCTAGCTGCTGGTGAGTGCGTTATCATTTCTGCATATGACACACCTTTACAGGCTTCTTATTTGTGTATCGAGTTTTCTTAATAGCTTAAATTGGTGGTAGGAAATGGTTGGCTTTGGTGTCAAGAACTCTTTTAAGTCAATATCCATGTTTAATACGAATGCTAGAGACTAGCTTGGGCTGTATCTTATTAACTGTCAAACAAATGTGTTAACTTTTTTGTCTCTTTTAATACAGATTCACATACTTTATGTTAGAATGTAAAGATTGTTATTCTTTTGGTAAAACTAGGAGGTCTTGAAATGTAGAATAGCTTTATGGAGTTTCTTTTTGCATAACCACTTGTATGCACGGCCACATTTCTGCATTTCTCCTTGTTTGTGGTACAATTTATTCTTTGTTCTGAAGTCTAGTTATGATTTTGTTCTTCACGTGTATACAGATGCCAATGCTTCCTCAGGCACGAATGACAGTGGAAAAGGAAAGCATCTTGCTGTGATCATAGTCATAAGTACTCTAGCTTCGACTGTATTGATAGTCGGTCTATTAGCTGCATACAAATATTGGCTAAAGAAGAAAAGAGAGCAAGAACAAGCTCGATTCCTGAAGTTATTTGAAGATGAGGATGACATTGAGGATGAACTTGGCTTTGGAACAGATATATAAGAGGAATGAAATTTGTTAAGTTTTTGTACAGAATGTTGATTTTACACAAATTTTGTCACTGAAAATGATCCAGAAGAAAGGTTTAGTCCGACCTTTGTATAGTGATGGATGAGTTCTGCACATGTAAGTCGGGATGGTGATACCCTAGTTTGATATTTCAAATGTATCATATCAGAGATAATTCAGTGAACGTAAAAAAATAACCCACAAAAAGTTTATAATTTTAACTGCTGAAGTTTCACCTTTTGATTTTGGTATTGAGACACCCATTACCTATTATCACCCATCTGAATTCCGGTAGTCCTTTTGGTCGAGAAGAGTGACAAAAGGATGTGGTTATCTTGACCTGAAGCCTCAAGCCTGTGTGGTGTGAGCAAATACCTCAGACACCAAGAATCAAGGATGTAGCTGCTTCCAGTGTTTCATTTTCATTAATGACAGCGATTTCTGGCCGCTGAAGGAAAGTCCAGCTGAGTGGCTGTAACGGTGGTGAAGTTCTGGTTTGTCCTTGTAGCTAATAAGCTTTACAAGATCTATCTGATAGGCTTGTTTTGCTCCTATAATTGACAATGCACAAACGTTACCTATTGTATTGGAGTATTTCAAGACATTCAAAATTCGAATTGGATTCAAATGATTCCATGAGAAATAATGATTTCATAGTCCCAATACACAGTACAACATAAACGTTGATTAGGAACGTCTCCTGTTGGCTAGTCAACATAAGCTTTTATAGAACCAAACTAGTTAATACTTAAACAACATATATCTTTACCATAAAAGAGAGAAAGCATAACCACTTGGCTGATTACAGCCGAAAGTAGTAAAATAGATACTGAAAGTGAAACAAAATGGCACAAATTAAAACGCAAAGCAAACTATTCTTGCTGATCAAAATTAGAAAGTTCCAAATATATATATTCCCCAAGTACATCAAATGATTCAAACACTTTAAAGAAAGCTGGGAAGTTTGAGTTTTTCCAGGTCACAAGCTAAGGCAATATCATTCTACCACACTTTTCTATGGTGATTCACTGCCTCTTGGAGGGCGGCGGTTATTTTCATAGTCATCATCAGTAGGGCTCCTAGGACTGAGACTACCACCACCACGGCCATTAACTTGGGAAGGACTTCCATATCTCCCATTTCCAGGAATCAGCCTATCGAGGCTCCTGCTCCTGCTCCTTCCCCTTCCCCTTGGGCTTGCACTATATTCCGACCTATCTTGTCGATCATTCAATCTCGGAGAAGGGCGTGGACTACCTTCCTCAGCCATTGGGCTGCGCTTCCTACTCTTTGATGGTGGACTATTCTTTGGCTCAGGGCTCAATGACCTGCCTTCATTCTCAACACTTCGGTCTCTCTTAGGTGGTGGGGATCTCGACCGGCTGATAAAAAAAGAAATGTAGAAATATGTAATAAGCCCAGACATGCAGTGAAATATCAAAAATCGCCAAGAGATTCATCAGAAATGAGCATTGTGACACATAAAGCTAACATACCTGTAACTACGACCTCTGCTGTAACTTGGGCTTCGGCTCCTGCCACGGCGTGGAGAACGAGATCTAGCTGGTGAACGGGAGTAGCTCCGACCACGTCTGGTAGAAAGACAATAAAACAAGAATTAAAATGATCTCCGACTTTGTATTATATAAAAGCAAAATGTGTGACATGATCCAGTTAAAGGATAAGCGAATGACATTACTTTAGTTTTTTGGGACTGTTCTTGCAATTCCTCTCTATATGGCCTCTTTCTCCACAGCGGTAACACTTGTTCTTCCAGTCCCCAGCCTTGCAATCTCTAGCCCAGTGGCCATCTATGCCACAATTGAAACAGCGACCAGATCCTGGAGGAGGGCCTCTGCCCAAGTATTCTCGAGAACCACGAGGTACCTAACAATGTATCCAAAGACAACACTAAGATCAGTTTGTTCAAAATAATGAAGAACCCTGCCACTGGGTAATCGAACCTAATCATAAACAATGGGAATGAAAAATGAGAATACTTATGAAAAATGCACAGATGATCATTGACCTTATCCAACCCAACCCTTTTCTGGAGACCAAAATCATACATAATTATATAACGTATGAGAAGCAAAGCTAGATTGCCTGTTTGTAAGTAATAAACATAATCCATCAATCAACATTCTATTTTTCTATTATTTTATAGTTCCACACGTCATTACATGTTTTTATAGTTCCCACAAGCAATCTCAAAACATTTCACCCGGCCCTACTCCTATACAGCAATCACATAAAGATGTGCTAATAGGCATTATAACCAATGAAACATTAAGATATTGAACTCACCCCCTTTGCAAATTCCACAATGATACGACTTCCATCAAGATCCTTACCATCCAAGTGATATCTTGCATCATCTGCATCTCGAGGGTCACTAAATTCCTGTTCAAAAGATGTGAGAACAAAGAAAAAAGAGCCCCACATATTTTGCTTTAAACTATGTTCGGATTATTGTACAACACTTGCACGATCATTCAGAAACTAAAGGAATAAGTTTCATCAAAAGTATGCAGATTTAATCATTGTGCATAAAGATACAGAAAGAATTAACACAAAAACACTTACAACAAATGCGTAGTCACGCTTCATATCCACATCTCGAATTCTGCGAAACGGTTGCCACAAAAGTAAGGCCATCATTACTTAAGTACTGCAAGTGTATGATACTTCACCCCTCATAGGCGAACTAAACACCAGTTTGAGATTGTTGCCAATTCCATAAAAATACGCAATAACATAATAGAAAGAATCGCCAAAGTCTCTTATAACTCGGCAAGAATTTCCATCAAATCCACCAAGGCAACCCCTCACCATAGACCTCCAGGTTAGGCAAAAAGGCCCGAAACCTTCAACAAGATCATTTGAGTTAAGAAAATATGACACCTAGGTCCGCAATTCCCACAGAGATAATGTTATAGCTCAAACAGAAATTGACGCACGAAACAACTGCTGAAAACCTAATATTTCCACTTTTGTATTTGGAGAAGCCAAATCACAAACCCTATTAACTACCATTGGCAATCGAAAATGCTGAGGACACATTTCAATGTGTGGAATCACAATACAGAGAGTTCCAAAAACTACAAATGGACAGCTTATAGGTGGAATTTGTAGAAGCTTCCGCGCCTTCCCATAGAATTGGCAAGCAATTCAAAAGAAGGATATAGAATAGGAGCTTTGGATCAACCTAAGTATACTTCAAAAACTTATTACCTTCCATATTTGCTGAAAACATACTCCAGGTCGCGCGATCGGGTCCGTGAGCCAAGGTGGCCAACATAGAGTCGCGTATTTGCGTATCGATCATCATGGCGTGGCATTTTCAAACTGCAGTCAACAAAAAGGCACCATTACTGAGCACAAAGCACATAAAGATAACCATAAATCAAGAAGCAAACTTTAATCCACAAAATCGATGACCACAAAAAGAAATTGAGAGACTTATCCGATTCGAAACCATAAAAATTAGAGTAAAAAGCACAATCTTTTTCAAAAACCAGATCTATCAAGAATTGAATAATATATAATTAAACCACGCCTTTCACATATCAAACACGAACAATGAAAAAGCGTATTCTTCGGAATCTTATCATTCACATAAAAAGCAACAACATTGACCTAATCCCACCCAACAATCTCGAATTCGAAGTAAAAACCTAACAATAACAGCTAAAGAAACCGTAATCTTGAAGACGAGCAGTTGATTTACAGTATTAGTACCTGGATAAGTAAAATCCCCAAAATGCTTCAACAACGTCTAGGTTACCTCTCGCGAAGAGGCTAGGGTCGATTTATAGAAAGGGCACAGTTTGAAGAGCTGCATTTATCTGTGTGACTGGAATTTAACGGTCAGGATTCGTTTTGGTTAATCCAAGGGTTGTAGTTCGTTGAAAATTCCTTTATTATAAGGTGATGGATCGATGATTCGATGGTTTGGGCTTAATCGGTCAGGCCACCGGACAAGATGATGGGCTGATTGGTTGAGCCCATGAACAAGTGCATCCTACAATAATGCAAAGACAATAAAATAATCGAAATAAGAAAATATAATTAAAATATGAAATTATTGATTATGGGTATTTGGTATGATATTAAACAAATTTAATAGTTATGTAAATATTTGGTATTAAATATTAAAAATAAAAATAAAATTTTTTAACTCATATTTAGTTATTATATGATTTATTTTGTAATTAAATAATTAAAATATTTTATATTTTATAATTAATTAATTTTTCAACGATTTGTAAAATTACTAAATTTAAATAATTATGAATGATTTTTATGATAAAAATAAAAATATCATTAAAATAAAATAAAAAAATTATTTAAAAATAAATATAAAAAATCTTAATTTTGATGATAATATTTTGAGGAGAATCAATATCTTTTGACAATATCTTAATAATATTTTTGATAATAACTTAATAATATTATAATAACATCTCTTATCTTTATACCCACACCCCATTAGGAATTGAACTTCAGAAAATTCATTTCAATTTTGTAATTCCTTATTTCATCTTTTTACCAATAACCAAATAACTAAAAATTAAGAGATAAAATTTCTATTCCTATCTCCACCTCACATGGTTGATGTGAGGAGCTGTTTGTGCAATGAGGATAGAGAAGATACATATCATCTATTTTTTCAGTGTACTTGGTCTAAAAGGCTATTAGACTTGGCATGTCATTGGCTATGTTGCTATGTATCGATCACTGGTTTTATAATCTACACGATTGGAAAGACTGGTTGTGTTTTGTGTTCACAGTTGAGGGCTAAAGTGCTAAGCTTTTGGTCACAACACAGCTTGCCAATGGAGACAGTGACTCTATCCACACAGAAAATTACAACTCACGCGATCGTATGGGCCATTGTTTAAATCCAAGATGGCCATCATCTCTGGTGTGGCATTAAGAGGTCCTTGCTGCACTCTAACGAGGATATTGAGCTTCCAACTTTTTCAATACAATGCTAATGACTCCCCAGTCAAAGCCACGATACTGGAGCCATCGTACAAGTCTTGTTTTCCGTGTCTCTTTTGGAACATCCTGACCACGTAACCACTGCTTTGAAGCTTGAGCCATTAGATGATCCATAGAATTCTTTGACATGCCAAGCTTTGAATCTTCATCTTCATGTTCACCCTCCTCAAAGACTAGTTTTATGGCCTTCTCCATGTCAGCTTGACTTACACCCTTGCTGTACAAAGCCTGGTCAGACAATAGGACTGCACCATTTAGTGGCCATACTATCCGTTGAAGTTAACAGATGATGTGTAATAGATTATGTTTTAACAATTCCTCCACCTTCCCCTCCCCGTCCCTTGAATTCTGTTTCGAGTGGATTTTACCCGCTTACTGTTGCCAAGTAAGACCACGCTCCACAATCACATGATACAATTATCAAACATAAAAGGAAGAACTATTAAAGATATTTTTGGTGATCTACACACAAAAAAGGCAGTTTCTACGTCAAAAAGATTGCATATTTATCCACGTTTCATATTTAAATGAACTGAGTTGGTTTTATGAATTTATAGACTACCACAATTAGGGTGGCAATTCTGAAGTGAACCTACAGACTTCTAATCTTCTATAGTTAAATTGATGCGTGTAGGCCAGATAGACTCTGTTTAACTCTTCCTAGCAAATTCTAAAGATTTAAAGGAAACTAGGATGCCAAAATCTACACTTAATTGAGTAGAAGTGATATTAAATGTACGACCAACAATATTAACGTGCAGAATCTTATCAAATCTAGATTTACGAACAAAGCAGCAATTTGTAAATAAATGTCGATCAAATAACGACTAAAGCAATTGGTAAAATGGAAGCATATAGTTGATCCAGGAGATGGTGACAGAAATATGTTAATGGCTCCAGTTGGCACTTGCTGGACTTGAGACGTTTTGGTAAGAAGAGAAGAGAGCTTACCTGCTTGATCCGCTTAGGTCCCCAGCTCCTGGAAGACCATCTAGAACGACAAAATATTTCTGCATACCAGCTATCATTTATCAGCCCTCTGCAACAAATGAGACAATCAGCAACTTGACAATCCACAACCATAGGATACACCGAAGCATGTGGAAGCACAGTTCCTAGCAAAAACTGCAACTGGATCATGTCTTTAAAACACAGAATCTACATTCCTAAAAAGAAAAACAGTCTGCAAAGAAAAATGAGAAATGGATATAATGACCTTAGAAGCACTTCATATGAACTAGCTAGTCACCTGCTCTGAAAATCAGTCACTAATGCCTCCACAAGATGAGGAGGAAACTTCTTCCCACATAGTTTCTTTCTTAACTCGACTGATGTAAATGCCCTGCAAGAAGTAAGGAAGCTTAGGAAGATAGATAATCAAGAAAAAAAATCTCGAAAAGAACAGAATGAAGCTAAATCAGTTTACCCCCCTTCACCCCAACTAACCTTATTTGAGTATCAAACAACAATTGTGATCAATACAGGAAGAGAGAATATGGAGAAATCAAATGGATGATTTCAGCATACTTATTCAAAGATATACAATATACATTAACAAATGTAAATAGTTGTAGTTAGGTGCTCACAATATCCAGAATATTCTTTGCACCAATGTACATGTGCACAATAGCAATTGGACATGTGTGCTTAAAGAACTCCAGAAGAGTGATCTTATATGATAAACATACGGAAAGTGTATGTCTTCGCAATAACCATGTTCTAACCTTGTAGCAAGTAATTCAACTGCCACTTTCTCTGCATCTTGCTTGGTTTTAATGTCAAAAGGACTTGCTTTATGAATCCTCATCTCCTCATTCACATCTTCTGGCTCTTTCATGAGTTTGTTGTTATCAATACTGAAGTTGAGATTTATTTCTTTTCCTGAAAATTTCAATGATGGAATACTTTAGATGTGATGCTTAACTGGTAAACACTAAGAAAGTTGCTTATTCGGCTCCTTTCTTTATGACATGACCAAAGGCAATAATAATTGTAGAAAAAAGGGAAATAAGAAAATGCAAGAACTGTACTGTAATAGCTTCATTTTTCAAACAAATTCAGGCTAATTAATTTCAAAGTCCCATGGCACAAAAAAACACATTTTTAGTATTTGGTTTCTATATCGAAACACATTGTCTCCTCGAACAAAAAAATTGGAAGAAATGAACAAGTAGAAGCTCAAACAAAAGACAAGGTATCATGAAGTTATTGAAATCACCTGGTTCATAAAGTGAACTGGGAATTCCATTCCTTTTCTGAGCCTTCTTATCCAAACCAAAAGTTTCACCAGTACTTCTCAAGTTTTGCGTAAATGCCACCTTTTCAAAGCCCTTCACGGGTAAAGAATTCTCAGAGTCATCAACCTTCGAAGATATCTTAGGAATGTACCTTATGGGAACCGAAGAGTTATTATAATCCCTGCCTTTCAAACGCAACATTGACGTGCTTCTCTTTCCCCTAAAAATCAAATCACTATAATCAAGAACAACCCAAAACCTCCAACCTTCACATACCTAAAAGAAAACTAAGAAAATTTCAAAACTTTAAACACTAAAGGAGTGGCGCCTAATTATCAGACTATAGCTTCAGAGAAATAATGTCCAATTTCCAGCAGCCAAGAAATGGATATTACGACAGAAAGTCATCCCGATTAGAATTAGAAGCATAACTAGATGGGATAAGCAAAATCTGAAACGAAGTTGTTCCTTTTCCACTAGTATCTTATAAAACAGACATTGAAAAAGACATTGAGGAAGACACCTCACCAGTTATTCGAGAAGACGCGAAATTGGAGACAACAAGACATTTTAGAGGCAAAATTTCCAGCAAGAATCGTCATTTTGCCGAGCTCTAGAGACGAATTGGTTAGTTAGAACTGACAACCCTAGCTAGCTCTCCTCTGAGAAAATAAAAGGGCAGTAGATTTTACTTGATACTGTCAACGTTCGCAGAGTTATTTTGCATTTCAGAATGATGTTAAGAACCAAGAAGATGTAAACAAGTTGAAGGCAATGGAATCCTTGATGATGATGATGACGAAGAAGAAGTATAAAATTCTATGTGATATGTCTGCTCAGAATTTGGTTTGACGTAATTTTTAATTTTTAATTTTTAGTTTTAATTTTATTTTATTTTTTAAAAAACATTTCTTAAAAATCGATTAAAAATAATAACAAAATATATAAATGAACTAATTAAATATTATGTTCATTAATTATATATTACTGACTCAACCAGGCTTGAGCTAATTTAATTTAATTTAAATTAATAATTTATAATAATTATAATAAATTATTAACTTAAATTAAATTTAATTAATTGAATACAATTTTAAATATTTAATTTAATCATTATATAAATAATATTTGATTAAGATATGTTAGATAAATTTTAAAAAATTATAACTTAAAATATTTTTTTAATTTTAATTTATACCTTAACTCAATTTAAATTTCCATTAAACTCGAACTTTAAATTTGAACTTGAGTTTGATACTATATAGCATGGACACAATAAAATGGAGCCGTATTTATGTGAGCTGGGACACGTCTAGAAATGGGTCGGACACAACTTAATGAAATATATACTCTATATTTTTTAAGAGGAGCTTATAAAGTGCAAAATATATATGAATTATCAAGATGTTGGAAATCTTAAAATATATCAATCAATATATGTCATATTATGAATTTTGAATTTTTTTCTATATATATATATTGTGTTCGTGTCTACTAAATTTTAAAAGTTGATATGTCTTCATGTTTGTATCTACATTGTCTCGCGTGTCCGTACTTCTTAGGTTTGATTAGGTTTAAGAATATCAAAATTATGTCGAATATTATTAAATTTATTTTAAAATTTTTAAAATTAGTTTTTTTAATTTTATGTGAAATTTAAATTAAACTTAAATTTGGGTTGATTATATTTTAAATTTAAGTTCAATTCAAAATTCTGATCAGCTTGGACGGGATCTGTTAACTTTGAGCTAGGCCAACTTGGGTTAGCCGTAACATTGCGAGAAAAAAGCAAAAACTTGAAAGTGAGTGTTGCAGAACAAATTGGGATCAACGACTATAGAGTTGATTGATTTCACAAATCCTATAAATCACAATAAATAGTCGTTCAACGCGCAGCAAACCGAAGTGTTTGGAGAAGAACTGTGGACCATGCTTAACTGTCACTATCTCTGGAACAGATGCTGTTAGGAATTTAGCCTTCCAAACCCACACCCAAGGATATTTAATAGACAAAAATATCAGAAAATAATAACACAAGAGAATTTACGTGGAA
>JANZLF010000195.1:0-12171 GCA_026546835.1 Erythroxylum foetidum
TCATTTCTTTTGCCGGTGTTTCAGGCAGCTGATAAGGAGGAAGCAAGGTGTGGATACATAAGGTCCGAGGGAGACTTTTTTGAGACTGGAACAGAAGCTGAGTTAATATCCCAGGAAGATGATCACTGTATGTTTCATCCCAGTGAATTCTATCCCAGTTGGACCGTACAGGCTCCTTCAGATGCTCTTAAACAGGTTCTTCAGCACTGCACAGGTTGGCAATGTGTTCCAAGGCCAGCTGACCAAACATTAGCTCCACGGTAGTTTTCATGTCAAGTATATTTATGTCTACATTGGAGTAATGCTGCGGAAGCTGGTCATAATTTTAAGATTAATAATTCAATAAAGCACTTATTGTTAGTGCACGTAAAGATCATATTAATAATTATGAAAGATGAGTATGGTAAATCGAACAATTGGGATTTCACCGAAAGAAAGGGCACACTAAAGTTGGGAACAAAAGATCTTGCTTTCGGGTTGAAGCACCAAGTTTTCGTTAGAATGCTTTAACCTTGTACTAAGTAATTTTGTCCATATATTTGCGTGGACTTCATATAAATGTGTGGATAAGATTTAATAAAAAATATAAAAATTAGTTAACAAAACGGAGGATCAATTCCGTGCTCCGACATGAATTTTGGTATTCCACATTGAATCTAGTGGCAATGAATTTGCTTGTCTACGTAAATGAGTTAAATAGCCACCACTTTCTAAATAAACTACCCCTTGGTCGAGATAGTGAAGTTACAATTTTGATGCAAATGGCTTTTGGTTCTTCGTCACTAAAAGGTCCTCAAAAATAGATTTGAAAACAAAACACCTTTAGACAATTTCTTAAGTCAGGTGATGAGAATATAGAAGTGTTCAACTGTTTCATTCTTAATTTCTTCGTTATGTGTGGAGATTGTGTGATTTGATTAAGTTCACTTGATAAAAAATGATGACTCAAAACCGAGCCAAGGCTTTTGGAAGAAGACTATTGCCACAATATTACATTCAACTTAAACATAGATCATATGATAAGCATAGTAACGTTGTTAACTATCTATTAAGAATGTAAGATTGTATGAGTAAAAAGACTTTCAAAAGATCACAGCTAAGGTGAACCTTGCCGACGATTTGTTTTTATTTTTATATTTTCAAATTCAGTAAAAATATTTTTGTTTGAAATCTGGATCACTCTTTTTGTTTTGGTTCTTCCCATTTTAAAAAATTATGAAAATTATAAAATGTATGTTTTATTTTCTATTTCTATTTAATTTACTATCAATTAAATATATTATTCAATATATTAATTTTTAATAAAAATTATGAATAATTTAATTCCACTTAATAATTTATTTAATTAAATTAAATAAGTTAAATTAAATAATTATTGATAAATATAATTAAATTTAAAATATCTTCAAATTTTATAAATTTCAAACAAATTTTGATTTAATAATTAAAATGAATATTAATTTATAAATAAATATTAACTTTTAAAATATTATTTTATAAAATAAAATAATTTTATTAATAATTGTTAATAAAATTATATAAGAGATTAAAATAAATTTATTTAATTAAAAATAAGTTAACTTTAAATTTTATTTAATATGTAATTATTACCAGTGATAAAAATATAACTGCATTAATATTAACAACCAAACTTTTTTTTTGAAAGAAAAACAGTAATTGAAAATAGAAAACTAAAACTAAAAACTACAACAGAAAAATAGAAATAGAAATAGAATAGAACGACCCATAAATTATTTGTATTATTAAATTCAGATTAGTTACTCATGGAAGCCTAGCTACTCTGCTTCCATGAGTAGAACCTTTCAAACGAGTTGGTAGGATGAGCTTTTAAACTCTACTAATTTAAGGTAGATTTTAGAAATGAGGTACTTGGTTCAAAGGGGGAGAATGCTATACTAATTGAGGAGAAAGTCAACCTAAAGGACTCTGACGCAAAAAGGAGCCAGAATGCAAATAATGGGAATGAATTACTTAACTGAGGACTCCAACTTCACATGTTGGAGTAACTCTAAATGGTGGTGCGATTAACTTTTTGGATCAACAGGAAATGAAAGGGCATCCAGGGACGTTGAAGTCCAATACAGACATTGTGGCAAATTTGAAAAATGAATTAGAAATTGCAAAGTCCTTTGAGGAGAGGACATAATCAGTCGAACAGATAGTGATGGTATAATATGCTGAGGATTGCGTGAGCATAATGAGTATTCTCTTCTGGCCAGCACCTACTTGCGACATTCTGATATGGTAGCAGAGCAATGTGATTCTCTGTCAGATCCAACATAGCATTGAAATCCCGGGAGACTTTACTGTGCAGTCCAAGATTGCAAAAGGAAAATCTACAAGGAAGAGGAAACAAAACCCGAAATACAAGGTCATTTCTAAACTCCTAGCTCAGAGACTCAAGATAGCCATTTCTAGCATCATCAATCCTATCTAAGGGCCCTTCATTTCAGAATAGAATATCAAGGATAATATTCTTCTTTTGCAAGAACTGATGAAGGATTATAATTCAGGCAAAAGACTCAAAAGTTGCTTAATTAAACTGGATTTTTAAAGGCTATTGACACTGTTAAGTCATAAATTCATCCGCATTTGTCTTGAGGCTCTAAAGTTACAAACCCAGTTTATTGGTTGGATCATGGCATGTATTCAATCTCCTTCTGTGAGTATTCTGGTGAATGGGGCTTTTACTAAAACTTTTAAAATTGCAACAGGTATTTGTCAAGGAGATCCATTATCTCCTTACTTATTTACTCTTGTGATGAAAGGAGTTTCTAGATTGACAAGTAGGATGATATATTGCAATAAGAGCAATTCCATTATAAGTGTTCTTCTCTTAACCTTAGTCACCTTATGTATGCCTATGATCTTCTGATTCTTTGTGGAACTGTTGAGCACTCTATTTCTATGATGATGCATGCCTTGAGATTATTTGTTGATTGGTCGAGTTTAAAGCATAACCTAAGAAAAGTCGCATAACCTAAGAAAAGTCGTATATACTTTTTTGCTGATGTGAGAAATAGTAGAAAAATCCAGACTTTGGTTGGGTTTAATGTTCAGGCTGCTACATTTTGTTATTTTGGGGTCCCAGTATCTTTTTCAAAACCTAAGCTTTATGACTGTTTACCCCTTTTTGAAAGGATCAATTCAAGAGTGAATGCTTGGAAAAATAGGTTTCTCTGTTATGCTGCTAGGGTAACACTTATCATCTCAATATTAAGTAGCCTACATATTTACTAGTGTGCTCATATAGCCTTGCCTAGAAAGGTGATTAAGGAGGTTGATAGAATATTGAAAGGTTTCCTATGGTCAGGTCGAACTGAGAATGTTAAGAATGCCAAGATAAAATGGAGTGAAGTGGTTATCCCGGAGAGTGTTGGAGGATTAGGGATCCTTTCTATTTCTACCATGCAAAAAGTCTTAATGTGTAAAGGACTGTGGAGGTTATACATTAACCACAATGCTCTTTGGGTCAAGTGAATTTATGAGCATCACCTTAAACATGTGAGCTCGAGAGTTCTGTTGGATCCTTATCCAAATGATGAAGCTAAAAGATTTGGTTTACCCACATATTAAACACAAGATTAGCAATGGTGAAAAAACCTGACTTTGGTATGATAACTATAAGGATGCAAGCCCCCTCATCCGAAATACGTATGTACTTCTCTTGAGAAACTTCATATTAAAGTATCCTCTTTCATTAATAATGGGACATGGAGAAGGGATTTTATAGGATTTGATTCTTTGGCCCAGTTCTTCCCCTAATTGGACAATGAGTTAATGGTGGATTCAATCATCTGGACTTTTGATCTAAGGAGCAAATTCTCAAACAAATCATGCCATCAGTTGCTAAGAAAGGGCTTACAGGTGGTATCTTGGTCCTCTCTGCTATGACAAAACACTTTTCAATCGAAAACAACTTTTATTTGTTGACTTGTGATTAAAAACAGGCTAAAGACTAAAAGCCAATGGTATGGTTATAAGGACCATACTTGTACTCTTTGTAAAATGACCTTAGAAGATAGAAATCATCTCTTCTTTCTATGCAATTTTTTTAGGGCAATCTGAAGCAAAATCTTACTCATGTTACCTGATACTGGATATCCCTATACCATAAATAATTCAAAGAAGGGTAAGCCAAATGCTATTCTACATAAGGCGGCATTCATTTCTACCATATACTTCCTTTAGAGAGAGCAAAACTATCAAAGGTTTGCTAATCAAGAAGAGAGGAAATATCAACTGACTGACAGGCTCATAAACTGGATTCGATCCATCTTAGTTGCCAAAAATCTTCAGAATACTCCCTCACAAAATATGAAAAATAGATGGCATCACTAATATGTTTTAATATGTAACTCTAATTAGTTTTTTTATTAGTATTCTTGTTAGTATAGATTCAAGTTGTACTCTATGTTATGTAGACTTAGCTTTGTCTAAAGTTAAGTTAATTCATTATTTATTTTCTAAAAAAAATGAATATAGCCATTTCTATTTTAAAGTGTTTTATTTATGTCTTATCTTTACATGCTCGAAAAGACTTATTTATAACTATTGGTTTCGTATTTTAATATGTCTGCATAATAGGTCAGGCTATTCTAGATGCTGGAATAGTGTTTGTTACACTCTCCTCAAATTTAATGTTTCTCTTCGTAATCCTAGTCTTGTAAAGTGTTGCAGTCTAAATAAAACAATATAAATTAAATTCTATCTAAACTAATTAGAGGCAAGCGTACCTCGTCGACAAGTAATATAAAATGGTAAGAACTGAATATCGTACCCAAGGGAAATTCCAATATGTAAGAAAATTAAATTAAACGATGAAAAGTTACTCGAACGATAAAGAATTGATTGATTTAAAAATAAAATAAATGTAAGCAATTTAAGGAAATATGAAAAAAATGCAAGGTATGAATTAAAAAATGCATAGATTTAATCAAATGACAGAAATAGGTTAAGGTATGAGATTTCAATTGGATTGGACACTAAAAATAAAATCGTAACGGTGGATTGATTTAGGAAATACTTCACTTAAGCAAGTCAAACCCAATGTTCATGGGTGTTCCCTTCTCTTATAAATCCGAGTCACCCACTTGGTTCATAAATAATTCAGAATAAAAGGCGTTTAAACACAAGAAGCCTAAAACTAAGTTTGTTATTCCTAGATATCCTCACACAAGATCCTAAAGTTAGTCTACACTTTAGTCTCAAGTATGTCGCTTGATTAATTTTCTAACAAATTAAATCCCATTGGTTGCTTCCATCTTTCAGTTGCTATTTCAATCTTAATGGTTCTTCTATTTGCCTCAAGAAAAACCTATCCTTACCTCCTTCAAGATGATGAATGTATGATGCTTGGGGAGCTAGGGTTAATGTTGTTTTGAATATTTAGAAGCAAAATCAAGTAAGTAGCTTGTTAAATATTATAGGTTTGGGTAATTGAAGCATTTGTGATTATTGTTAGAGTTAAATGGCATATGATGGTGTTTAATGTATGATGAACATGAGTGATGTAATGCATGGATAAATGCCTTGTGTTTGTAATTGTTAATGATCTTTAATGGATTAAGAATTATTTGTGGATGATATTGAGTTGAAATAGAGTTAAGAATGAGGAGTAAATGAAGTAGAAAATGTGATATTAGTATAAGTTGTGAATGGGAAAAATCTGAACTGAAGTTGGTGGAAAACTGGGTTTGCGTCAGTGTATTTTCGCCGCGGCAAATTTTTGGAAGTTTGTCACGTTGAACTTGAAAGATTTTATTGAGTATTTCTTTCAGGTAAAGTTCGTCGCGACGAACTTGTGAAATTTTTGTGGGAATTCCTTTCTGGAGGAGTTCGCCGCAGCGAACTTTTTCTGCATTAAACATATTTTACTATTTTGGAAATATCTTCTTCTGCAGTTATCCAAATGAGTTGATTTTTAATTTAACGTAAACTAGAGACATAGGGATAGAAATTATCTGAAGAAATAAAATTCTGAATCGGACTCTAAGAGTTTCAATTTCTGGGTGAAAGTTGAGTATAAGGTGTTGTCTCTGAATAAAAATATTCCTAAAATATTTCGAGTATAACTTTCAAAGTACTAAACCAAATTGAGTGATTTTAGTGTCAATGGAAAGATAAGACATAGAGGAACAAATTTATAGAAGAGAGTATGACCAAATTTGATCAAATTGAATGAAAATAGTAGACTGAAAGTGTGTCATGGAAAACTCTGAAGGGATTCAATGAGAAATGAACTGCGATTTTAATGGTTTTAGTGAGGCATACACCTAAGTATAAATATTACTTAGATGAGTTTTAATATAAGACTGATAAAGTGATGAGAATAAGGGAAAGATACCCAGGATTGTCATAAGTATGCATGGTACATATTTTATATACACACTTGTGCATAAATAAATACTTATAATTGTTCAATTATTAATGTGTGCATCATTTGTATTGCATAATTTTGATGTACAGGATGAACGTCTGCAGTCAAATGTTTCCAGATTTTGAAGCTAGTGCTAATTTGGGGCGTACTGTGAGTGGACCGAGATGGTCTCACTTTATTGTTTGTTATTTCAATTTTGTATTTAATTAACTACTGAATGCTTATATGGATGTGAATGATTGTGTTGATTTTCGGACAGAAGGTTAGATGATTGTGATACTGAAGTGTTACTTGTATGTGAATGAGATGAAATAAGTGTGCATAATATTATTGTTAAATGTCGGACTACGATCCGATGACAAGTGTGTTTTTGAATGTGCATTTGCATATGAATGAAAGTGTGATTCTCAACTTTAAAGTTGAATGTCGGACTAAGGTCCGATGATATGTGAATGTGAGTGAATGGGAATATGCAAATGTAATTGATGCATTCTATGTCATGAATGTATGAAACATAATAGTTGTTGTGACCAGAGTAGCTACCGATCAAAGCTTAAAGCTCAACGTGTGAAAAAGAGCCTCGAGCTCAAAAGTGATTCAAAGCCTCAGGCTCAATATCTAATAAGCCCTATATTGGACATTTATTAATGAGCCCTATACAGGACAATGTAGGCACTCGGTCACAACAAAATAACAAATAGAAAGTGGGTCTCATGCGCACTGCATATGCATAATATGAATGATTATATTGCATAAAATGTGAAATGTGACATGATGTGAATGTGGATTATGTATTATGTGACTGGGTGAGCCATCGATGATGGTCACTTATTGAATTCGCAAAACTCAACCAAAATTTGCAAATATTTTTCAGGATCAGAAGAATAATCCGTTAGCCAAACAAAAGTATATCTACAACATACAAGTATAGGATAGGGTCGGGATCAGTTCACGTTTGCATTCTTATTTCTTGTATTTATGTCAGATTGTGTTTTCAGTAATGACTGTATCATGAGCATGTAAATAATTTTGTTCTGTATCAACTTTCCAAATTGGAAATGTTAGCAAATGATTTTGAAGTGTAATGAATTTATGACCAAAAGTCTTTTGTTTTTGTAATGGGCTAAAATGGCATTGAAATTCTAATGATTGTATGGACATATCCAAATCTGTCCGAGAAGAAGAAACATCGATAAAGAATCGAAGATTTATTCCCATATGTCATTTTTGTGGAGTCATTGGACACATAACGCCAAGATGTTATCAGTTACTACAGATGTTGTTTCAAAGAAGACAAAACCGAAAATCTAGACACTCTCCATTAAATTTCCAACAACATCCCATGATATTGAAGCAAGCTTAGATTAGAAAGGGTCAAGTACATGCACAAAAACGTAGTGAAGGAAAAACAAGAAATTGCCCACATTTGTAGTTAGTTATTGCTGAGGAAGTAACTGCAAAAATTGATTTGTAGTTAGTTACTGTTAAGGAAGTAATTGCATGAACTAAAGAACTTTCAGTTACTTCGGATGATGAATCAATCAAAACAATAGAAGTTTATTGAACAAAGGTTCTTCATCTCAAATCCGAAGAAATCATCCAGCAAAAAATATTATTGAAGAAGTGAGCGAAAGAAGAGAAACAAGAGAGAGAAAAAGGGTTGATTATCGAGAACTTATAGACCACTTGTGTTACACATCTTCATTCGAGCCAGAGAATAAGCCCAGGTTTGAGATTCTTTGAGGGGCACAGGGACAACGCTCTTTACATTTTTGAAGTATTTTTTTGTGTTGTTAAACAAAAAAAAACAAAAAAGGAAAGATTTTTTCTTTAGTTTTGTATTGCTATTGTCGTCCTATATTTTTAGTAGTTTGCATTGTGACTTCTATTTGGCTCCACTGAAGACCCCTCAACTGTCTCATCAGTATGGATCCCTCAGCTCTCTCATCAGTATGGATCTTTCTCAAGTATCTCTCTCTTTCGGGCATATTTCTCAATATTTTGAAGGTGGTAAATTGCCATATTGGCGTGCTTATGATTCTTCCACTGCATCTATGGTTGATTATTATGATTATGCGTTTTGATACTATTTTGTCTCAAGGGAGAGACATCAGATTGTTTATGGTGAATGTTCTATTCAAGGGGAGATTTCACGATATATGTGTGACTATTCGTCTGCTTTTTGGCATCTTTTTGTTCCAAGGGAGAGAAATTTGGATGATTGGATAATTTGGAACTTAATATTTGATTAAGGGGGAGTTCTTTTTTCATCTCATGTGGATTGTGAATTTGATACTTATATATCCAATTATGTTATTTAGGGGGAGTTTCATATTTGTGACAAAAAAATGCCAAAAAGAGGGAGATTGTTATGATATATTTTATATATACCTTATTTAGTTTTGATATTTTAAATTGGACATATAAGAAAATTAAAATTATTATATGGATTGATGAAGATGGGTGGAGATTGTGTTTTAATGGATATGCAGCAGATGTAAAAATTGTATTTTAATTGAAGTCTATCCAACATATGCATCTAAAGATTGAGTTTTAATTGAAGTCTATCAAAAAGAGATCACTTGGAACAAATCTTGTGGGTGTGTGCATTACTGCTTAAGTAGAGGTCACGTGAGGATTAAAAAGAAAAGAACGTCGGTTGTGGATTAAAAAGTGATACATTGGCTGGCTGCACACTTGGTGGATTTGTAGTCGAATACTATGTCTTATGCTTTTGCAAAAAGTTGTAGAAGCCCACGTGGATATCTATTGGATGTGTTCTCCACATACTTAATTCATATAGAAGTTTATTGAAACACGCAAGTGAAAATAAACGTAGTGCAGTGTGTGCAGCAACAATAATTGGTATGCGTGAGTTTTCGATAGAGGAGTTTTTTTATGCGTCTTTGAAGAAATATACTGGTTGCTACGTATGTTAATTAACACAGCTGATTAACGTGTTTTGATATATGAGCCACGGTGAAGTTGTTTGGTTAGTAAGGTGAATATAATCTTCAGTGATGTGGGGATTGGTTATTGCTTGAAGCAACATCGTGACTTATTCTTGTGAAGAAATAATCAACTATGAAGAAGGTTTAGAGTTGGGTTATTTTGAGGAGATAAATCCACAGGGAAGTCTTCTTTTGTCTCAAGTATTTTGTTATTTAAGTTTCAGTTGATTAAATACTTGATCTATTTTTATTTATTATCGTTTTGAGTGAAAATAGTTAGAAAAATCCTCTGACGAGGTTAACACGAGTCGGTCGTGTTATTGGATATGAAAGCTATTAATCTGGGTGAGAGCCTCGCAGACGTAAACAAGATGTATTAAACTGCGTTATCAAATTTATGATGTTTTGATTATTTCGGTTTTGCTTGTTTTTATTTTAACAGTGCCAAATAAGTTTGCGAAATAGTTAACCCCTTTAGTTTTTCAAATCTTCTCCAAAAGATCTCCCAAAAAGATATATCAAGAAGATTCAAAAGTTCATCTATTAGGTTAACTCTATACTGAAATTGACTTTTATGTCTCCCAAATAGACACATCAAGGAGATCCAAAAGTTCATCTATTAGGTTAACTCTATATTGAAATTGACTTTTACGTCTCCCAAAAAGACATATCAAAGAGATCCAAAAGTTCATCCATTAGGTTAACTCTGTACTGAATTTGACTTTTATGTCCTATATGTCAAACCTAAGAGATGTACACGATCATTCATGTTAAAATGCGAAACACGAGAGGAATCATTCACGTCTCGACCTAAGCCTACTAAGTAAAATTGGGTACCTAAAAACAATACATCATCGTAGACACCTACTATTCGCTATGATGTCTAGCTTTGACAAATACTTCCTATCATTTGAATAATACATCAAAGATATCTTTCAGCATTGGCCTAAAGTCCATGCATTCGTCACTGTGTCCTTTTTATGGCACAAACGAAGTGTCAAGCAATATGAAGAGAGTTCTTAGCTACTAGACTTGTAATGTTATTTTACAGAACATAATGCTTATAAAGATATATATTGATAGGGAGTCTCCTATTCTAGTAACTCTTTTAAATTTATAATAATTCTCGATCTATGGTACTTTTACAAATATGAGTCTTTTGATTTCTTAACACTTCACATCAATATTATTTAAATATGATAGTAGGGATCAAATATGTTCTAATTTTACGCTTGGTTACTTTCCAAAAAGTCAATGATATGGAGTTCAAGTTGACAAAATTCTCTGACAATTTACACCCGGATGAAGCAAATGATGATAAAAGCCTTAGATAAAAATTGTGCTCAGCAACACATGGTGAGACCGTACACTTACTGATAAAAGCCTTATCGATCAAAACTGTGCTCAGCAACAATTCTTGCAACATTTTATGTCATAAAATCAAAATTGAAAAAGCTTACCAAAATTTAACATTGCAAATTAAGGCTGTTTGGTAAATCATTGATCAACAATTTTTTTACGGAATGGAAGGAATTTACTAGTTTGATCATGTTAAACCGCTTATAATCATGTTTAGTAATTAGCTAATTAGGATAAAGAATTGAACTTAATAAACTATTTAAAAAAATGCTCCTATAAAAAGTGTTTTGTTTTAGCGGCTAAGAAATTAAGGGACAAAAAGAAGATCGTGTCCAAAAGTTATTACAAATTACTCCTATTGTCATCTTTAATTATTTCTTTCCCTTCATCAAACACTAATACCCTAAAGTTCAACTTGACTTTAACTTGATTAATATAAAGAACGAAAGTAGAATTAGCAGCGGGAGCAGTAATAATAATAATAATAAAATTTTTGACTTGATTAATATGAAAAATGAAAGTAATAATAGCAGCAGTAGCAACAACAGCAGTAGCATCGGTAGAAGTAATAATAATAACAATAATAATAATAATAATAATAATATGTTCTATGGTTTTTATTAAAATTATAAGCTTAATTTTTGTTAAATTAAATACTAAAATCTAAATTCTTATGAAAATATTTAAAGAAATACTACAATATAATACTCATGTCTTTATGTATTTTTTTAAATCATACTATCATAAGTCATTTTACACATAAATAGATAGTTTTACCAAACATCTTTAAATAAACAGTTGATATTATCTAATGGTCAAATCAATTAATATAGCCCGTTGTCAGCTAATTGTTGATAGAATATGTTAACTGCTAACGTAATCCATTGATTGCCAATCGGTACCTAAATGGTTCTAAATCTTTGGTATTTTTCTTAATAAAAAAATCACGTTTCTGAGTACAAGCGAAAAGACGATTATTTCTTTAACAAAAATAAGCATCATTTTCCTTAATGACACTATTTTGGAAGAAAGCATATTTCGATGAAAACCATGACAAATTATTTTTGCAATAAAAAAGGAATATTATGCAAAGAATTGTCAAAACAAGAACAAAAAGAACTCGCACAATTTGAGTTTACTTCTATTTTTTTTGTTGAGGTTCTTGGTATTCATGAAATGATTTTAGTTTATATTTTCTTTTAAATAAAAACAAATAGATGTTTGATTATTAATGTCTAATAATTACCTATTATATAAAACTTTAACATAATTTATTTTTATAAATAAATAAAATTAATAAATCTTATTTTAATTTCTTATATAATATTTATTGAAAACTATCAGTAAAAATTATCATATTTCATCAATAAATATTTTAAAATTAAAATTTTACTTATTTTTAATCATTGAACAAAATTTTATTTAAAAAATATATTTTGAACATATTTTAAATTTAAATTT
>JANZLF010000199.1:0-11504 GCA_026546835.1 Erythroxylum foetidum
TAGTTAGTGTACCACTTCTATTATCATGATAGTATTTTATTAGAAATTTTGTACTATAAATAGAAGGGTTAACTTGAAGACACACCAATTTATAAGAAGAATTCTCCTCTCCCAACTATTCTTAAATTTTAGTTTCGGTTTTATAACACTTATAACCTATATGAGAAAAAACTAGTCGGCTTTATGAGAAAATCAACCATTAAGCAAGCATTTGAAAAGTATGTGGGTCCCTTTTATTTTTACACACCGACCTCTGTACATATGGGGTAACTTTACTTTTGCACACTAACTCATATACATGTGGGGTCTAGCTTCACTTTTGTATAACTCTTCTCTAATTTTAACATTTAACCCATCATTAATGCAAATTAAAGATTTGTACCAAAGTTAGAGATTTTTAATGATAGAAATTTTTTGAATTATTTTTTTAAGTTCTCACATAATCTAACTAATAAATTATATCTTTCAAATTTTATATTCTTTATTTATCTCTTTATATTTTAATTAAAATTTTATTTTAAATTATTATTTTTAAAAATGAATAACTACTTTTATTCTTAAAAATATTAAATTTATTTGATCTAAATAATAAATTATATTTTTGAAAATTTATGTTCTTTATCTATCTCTTTATACTCTAATTGAATTTTTTTAAATTATTATTTTTTAAAACTAATTATTATTTTTATCATGAATTTGTTTAATAAATTGAATTATTAATTAGTATATATAAGTAATTTTACTTAAAATAATTCAAAAATATGTTAAAAATAATATTTAAACTATAAAGAATTATGTTTAAAGGACATTTAAAAAGTTAAAATAAAGTTAGAGTCCTTTCTATTGACTTTCTTTGAATATACTTCAACTTTTATGAGTTTTTAAATAAATAATCATATAAAAACACAAATTTTATTTTAATATTATTTTAAATTTAATCTTAATTTAAATTATTAGTTTATTTTTAATTTATTATATAATAGTAGGCATTATTAGTGCATTTTTATTTTAATAAAGTATTTATTTTATACTATATTTTTACTTATTTTTTTTAATTTTATTTTCTTATTTATTATATATCGATTTTATAGCAGTTTAATATCAGTTAAACCTCTAAATCTTAAACCTTTCCTTTAATCAGTTCGATGTCCGATTTAGTTTTTAAAACATTTATTCCCAGTATTATGGAAACCTCTCTAGTTCTACTAGATTGTCATATTGATTCAATCACTTTCACCGGTGGTCTAGATTACTATACAAATCACTCTTATGAGACTTAGAAAGCTAACTCCATACTACTAGTAATTTTGTTCCCCTTTGTCTCTTTAGAAGCTACTCAAACCCCTTATTAAGCTCCTTTTCATCCTAAAATATATGAAAGATATTTGAAGAAATCTTAGAGTTAGGTCATGTAAAACCACTCACTATATGAAAAGCAAAATTGTTTCTCAAACATGTTAGAAGTGGATTATGTAGTTGTCTTTCCACCTATGGAATTCCTCAAATTAGTTGCTTTTAGATATAATGCCTCTCTGGTTGGTTATTTTATCCACAAAAAAAACTCCCATTTCCCTAAATCTGGTTTACGGGGAAAGAAAATGAAATCACAAACATTGGATACTTCTTATAACATCATAAAATTAGATTTTGTAAGGACTAAAAAATATATGCTCAAGCTTTGTTTGGAATGGAAATATAGGCCTTATCTATGAATAACTCCAGAATAAGGCAGGTAGTAGAGATGAATAAGGCTACTCCTTCAAATAAAGCTAGAAAAGATGGAGTAAAAGGGGCTTTAGATAAATATGTTTGGACAGCACTTTACCTTTTACAGGCTGAACCAGTGCGAGCAGGGATTAGTCTGAGAGTGGATGGCTTAAAGGTGTCTTCTCATGAGTTGAGACCCTCCTAGAATACCTCGTGAGCTTACCCAAAAAAAAAGGTCTTTAGATATAATACCAAGGGTTAGAAAAAAAAAGAAACCAGGAAGAAGTCACAAAAGAAAAGACTTTAGGCCCTAACTCAATCTCTATATTCATAATAATAGAATATTACTGGGAATGAAATTCTCCAAAAAGCAACAAATAATCTATGATTATCATTTTCAAGAAAGTTTTGCATGGTGGGACTTTTTAATAATAATAACTAAAGTAAAGAAGCTCATTAATTGTCATTATTTGTTTAGAAAGCCATAACCAATTACCAATCTCACTATAATGGGAGTATTATAGTTGCTTATGAACATAGGAAAGTTATTGTGCACCAATCTATAACATCCAGTTAGTTTATCCTTATGGTCGTAAGTATTGATTAGGACTCCGATTGCTTTGAAGTCATACTCATCTATTCAGCCAATCATGAATTTTGATTAATTGTTCTCTAGAAAGACCTCAAAACTTTAAACTCCATAATGCATGCTCCTTGGTTAGTTTTAGGTGATTTAAATAATATTCTTTTTACATAAGAAGATATGGTAGATAAACTAAGCAACAAACTAAAAAAAGGGACCTTTTGAAGTGCCTTAACTTTACAAGATTATATAACACAAGATATGATGCTTATTCCATACAGAGTAATAAAAAAGGAGGGAAATTGGCTTATAAAGCAAATACTTGATGGAGCTTTAGTTAATCCTCAATAACTTACAAAGTTCGCTAAGAACAAGGTTCATTTCGACAGACCTATTTGCTTAGATCATTATCCCAATAAGGTTCTAGCTAGTACTAAGTCTAGGAAGTTTAAATCCCTTTTCATATTCAATAATTATCTAGAAAAGTTAGAGGGATTTAAAAAGGAAATAATTAAATTTCTAAATGTAAATGTTGAAATACTTAAATCCAATAAATGCATAAAAAGTTTTAAGCTATAAAAGTTGAATTAAAAAAATATCCAAGATAAAAAATTTAAAAATATAGGTGTAACAATCACTAAAGCCATAGAGGAATTATACTTAGTGTAGAAAGAGCTTAACCTTAACCCTAAAGATGCAAGTTTGAAAGATTAAGAGAAAGGAGCTCCAGAATATTACATATAGGAATTGGATAACCATCGCTCATTACTAAAACAAAATGCAAGAGTTAACTAGTTAAGAGAGACGAATAGAAATACCAAATACTTCCATAATGAAATCTTATGTAAAAGAAATTGCAACATGATACACTTTTGAAGAACAACAATAGAGAGATTATTTGGAAATAAAAAGAGCTAAAAAATATGGTTTTTAAGTACTTTTACGAACGTCCTTAAGACATTTAACAATGTTTGTTCTCTTGTGTACGATATCAAGAAATTCATTCCTAATTCCCTAACTCAACAGAAGAAGATGTTAATAAATCCACTGAATGCTATAGACATCAAGTAAGCTCTATTTAATTTGAATCATGATAAAGCACAAAGCTAAATCATCTAAGTGATTACTTATTTTAGAAGATGCACTTGATTGACAGTATGATCATCAAAATAATCCTGGAGTTATTCTTTAAGGGGGTAATGCTCAAGGAATTTGACAAGCCTTACATGTGTCTAATTTTTAGGAAACCAAATTCAAGCTCCTTAAATGATTTTAAGCCAATATCATGATGCAATATGATTTATAATTTCATTTCAAAATTTTCAATAATAAGACCTAAATCAGTTGTGAAAATTGTCATCAATCTAAAATATAGAGCCTTC
Organism: Erythroxylum foetidum; assembly: GCA_026546835.1. Classification (NCBI taxonomy): domain Eukaryota; kingdom Viridiplantae; phylum Streptophyta; class Magnoliopsida; order Malpighiales; family Erythroxylaceae; genus Erythroxylum; species Erythroxylum foetidum. Next base: position 3,673 of record JANZLF010000199.1, read on the forward strand.
TTCCAAAGAGGAATTATAAGAGAACTTACTTCTAGCTTAAGATTTCTCCAAAGCTACCAAAATAGATAGCCCTAAGAAGTGGTTCAATGAGAATTAAGCTCAATAAAACTTTTAATTCAATTAATTGGAATTTTCTTCTTAACTCTTTAAATGTTTTTAAGTTTTGAAGTCAATTTATATCATGGATTGAGCAATATATGTCCACTTTCTCTTTTACCATTCTAGTTAAGAGGAACCCTCCTTAACATTCAATAGAGACAAAGTTTTAAGGTAAAGTAACCCTCTTTCTCTTTATTTATTCACTACATACACTAAATTATTAACAACTCAAAGAATGAAAAGAAGTCAAATTTTCAAATTTCATTACAAATATAAAAAGTTGAGGTTATATGGCCTCTCCTTTACAGTTGATATATTGCTTATATTTGTAGTTAAACCAAATTTAGTATAAACTCTGATAGATTCCTCGCAATTTAAATAATAGTAAGAGATACTAGCAAGTTACTTCTCAAGAGTCTCAAGTTTTAGACATCAAGAGCTACCATTCAAGTACTTAGGAATCTTTATCTTAAACAAGAGAGTCTCATACAAATATTTTCAAACTTTATTTAACTTAGTTCAATTTTATTGTAGTAGGTAATTGATCAGTATAGTATTGAATAATCTTTATATCTACTTGTATTGTTAATTATGCATGCCCCAAAACCTAATTAGGGATGTAGAGAGGTTGTTAAAGAATTTCTTTTGGTCTAGCAAGTCAAATAATGCTTTAGGAGCTAAATTTAGATAGATTAAGGTTTGCTCAACTAAAGAGGAGAGACATTTGAGAATAAGCTTAATAGGGAACATAACTAAAATGCTTATAATCAAAAGGAATTGGAGTTTCTGTACAATTTAGTAAGTGGTTGCATTCCTATATCATTAAAGACCATTTTTTTTAAAGAATCAAAGCGAAACCAAATAATTTTTGGACTATTAACCAAATGCTTAAGTTTGAGAAATAATGTGAGTCAATAAATGAAAGTTAGAATTAGGAACAAGAGAAAAACATGGTTTAAGTTCAATGATTGGAACAAGTTATGTCCTTGACACAAAATTCAGGGTTTGCATAACCTTAAGCTATTATTCTACTTAAAAACCAAAGTAACTGTGATTATTTTAGATGGAGAATGAGACTGCAGACATAAAGTATTCAACATAATTATAAGGGGATAATCAATCCTAAACTGCACAACCTTTTAGGATTCTTTCAATTTAGTGCCTAAGCTTTCAAATTGTTCAATTAAATGACCAATTTTTTAAAACCTTTATAATTTAGCTCAAAATATTAGGAGACGGTTGGTTTACATGAGAGAATGATAATAGGAATAAAAATGAATACAGTGAGAAATAAGAATGGATATAATCATTATAATTATGATAGTTATTCAAAAGGAAAAAACGATTATCATTATCATTGATAGTGGTTGGTTTCTTAAAAATATCAACTAAAAATTTGTTATATTTTACTTACATAATTAATTAATTATATTGTAATCAATTAATTATATTTCAATTAATTATATTTTAATTAATTAATTATATTTAATTAATTATATTTAATGAAAAATTAAAACAGAAAATAAATAAGTATCAAGTGTGATGCCTGTGACACTTATTGTCACGATGAAACTTTTTTTTTAAACGAAGAAACTTGCAGTCGCTACCCTTTGGATATGCACTGGGTAAACTTCCAAATTGACGCAACAGCCTACAAATCACGTCAACAGGTATTCCGCACTACGCAAGCCTTGTACGATAGACTCGATCGAGAGAGTGTAAGTAGGGAAAATCAAACACAGGACCTTTTCGCCCCATGCCCCTCTACACCACCAACTCGACCACCCCTAGAGTGCTTCACGATGACACTTGTCTATTAATAAAGAATGAAATTCATTTCTCTCATCTGTGGAAGGTATCAAGTAATGTGGGATTTCAAAAAATTGTTCATTCAATCATAATAAATAACTAAGCAATGTTTACCATGTCTTACCCATTGATTCATTCCTAAACTCCTTAACCAAGCACCCCATTAGTTTTTGCTAATATGGCTAATATATGAACCGTGACATTTAGTAGACATGTCACATCATTCAAAATAACATTTTGAACTTAATTATTAAAGTTTTAAAATGTTGGGTACTTAATTGAAAATTTTAAAAGCTTGAGTACAAAATAAAAAAAAAACTTAAAATGATATAAATTTTTGAATATGTTATGCATAATTATGACCTCTATCCTAAATTATAGACCAAATATAGAAGAAGAAGATAGGATAATGCATAGGAGACACGCTCCAAAGACTTAATCAACAAATCTTACCTAAATTCAAAGCACCAACAGAAAAAGCAACTTGGAAAAAGCTGGTATCGTTCATTAATAACTATCCTAAGGCTTCCTTTATATTTTGCCTAGGAATCAATCAAAGATTAAAAACATTGAATAAATTGAAAGGAATTTTTCTAACAAATATCTTGTATAAACTTTATAACCAAGTCCCTGAAACCTTTAAGCAAATCTTATTCAACTATTGCTACTCAAACTTGTTCTAGAGGCAAGCTTTAAGTCTATGTAAAATACAATTCTATGAAAGCAATTGGCCTTAATTCATAGTTTAGGCTGAGCAGGTGAGATATACACGAAAAGGTCACCTAACATTCTTTAAACTAGCTTTAAGCTACAAAATTTATGTATATGAAGAGAGAAGAATAAAGGACATTCCAACATAAATCTTGGAGCATCTTAGAGCACATTTTAATGGATTCAAGTGGTAATAATAGCATAAGAGGCCTATCTAGATATGAGCACAAAGTTAGCCTCCGTATGGAGTGTTTTTCAATTCCAGAGGATCTCTGTTCACAACACTGATTCTAATTCTTAATAGTCACTTTGACAGGTAACACAAAGAAGGAGCTCTATAGTTCATCTCTTACCATGACTCGAGTCTCATGACCATTGTATGCTCCTACTTTAGTTCTTGTTGCCGGACTTTAGTTGTTGTTTTTAGGTCTTGTTTCTACCCACTTCTTCTAATATGTATTATCATTACTCTACTTATTCGTGAGTTAAATGAATATTTGTTCACCTTTAGAAAAAAGTGTTCGACATTAATTTCATACCTCTTAACAATGATTATCTAATAATTTACATGTGTTGATTCATAGCTATATATGCATATGCTTTTGCCTATTGAGTGAGAAAAATTATATTATAAAGAAATTAACCTAAAGAGTGAAAAAGCCAAGAAAATCATGTTACTACCCCCATACCATATGTTGGATCCTATTTGTATATTTACTTATTAAGTGATAATAATTATATTATAAAAATTAAAATAAATAGTGAAAGGAAATTATAATCACTCAATCTTAAGATTTGGAAATATCCAATAATACACAACTTTATCTCGTAGTTATTTCTCAAAATTAAATTCACTCAATTACAAATTAAAGTCCATTTGTTCTGCCTATTTATATGATTCAGTTGGATTATTTTCTTGAGTTTGGTACACATAACTAGATTAATTTAAGACTCTGTTTGTTTCAGCTTTTGGAGGGTGAATAAACACTTTTTCTAACGCAAAAGTTATTTTTAAGAAAAATAAGTATTTGACTATAAAAGCCAAAAGTATTTTTTTTCATAAAAATGACTTTTTTCGAAGCTAAAATACAGCTTTTTGAGAAGCTCAAGTTTGAAGCTTTTAAAAAAAACACATTTTCAGGTAGATTTTCAGATCAATTAATGAGTCTATTTTTTAGTTCTCTTTATCCTTATGTTTTTACACATAATTCCCACAAACACATCTTCATGTTTATTTTGAGATTTATATAATATTATTTGACTTTTTTATATATTTTTTAATATTTATTTTTGATATTAGTTTTACTTATTATAATCTATATAAAAGATTTAGTTAGATATATTTTCATTTATGTTTCATATGATTCAAAATTATATAATAATTAATATATTGTGCTTTGCATATTTTTTAATATATTTTAAATAATATTCATATGCATAAATAATTTTTATTACAAAATAAAATATGTTAAAATTAAAAGTGCTTTTTATTTTTATATTGTCAAACAGTCTATTGTATGAATCTCTTTCTAAAAAGCTCTCTTTTAAATGACAGTCAAACAATCGACTGACTTCTTAAAAAAAACTCTTTTTAGAAAAACTCTATTGATAAAAGCTTTACCAACAAAAGTTCTACTGATATAAACCTATCCAAATAAGCATTAAGAAGCATTTGTCTTCCAAAGTTATAGGAAGCAACTAAATTGTGCATATTTCTTGAAGCTAAAAAAAAAATGTTACAAACCAAATAGGTTGGTGTGAGTGGTTCAGCACTCTCATCCCTTAACCAGAGGTCTCGAGTTCGAGCCCTCGGAATGAAGAAATCTGTTTGGCCAGCACTTTATTCCTTACTGGTTGACCCGGTGCGAGTGGGGATTAGTTTAGGAGTTGATGGCTTAAAGACTTCTTTTCATAGTTGAAACTCTCCTAGGACACCTTGTGGGTAAAAAAAAAAAAAAAGAAGAAGAAAATGTTACATAATTCAGCAATGACTTTACAGTAACGGGTTAACTAAGGAAGGCCTTTGAGGTGAAATGATAATAGCTCTTAATCTGGAATAATTAAGCAACTCTCAGGTAATTGATACCTAGTGACAATCTTAATTATGATAAGTTGAAGATTGACTGAACCGAAAAGTCCATTTTATCCACCCAGCCTATGCCTTTGGTTTTATTGACGTGCCCATTTCTCGGTCGCAAGGAGCCTATCAAAATAAGTACCACACAATCCCGATGTCCTTATCTCTTTTGAGATATACCCATTGGTTTTAAACAATAGCTTCACATTTCTTATCTCTTCTTCTACTCGATATTAAACCAACGAATATGATTTTAAAGCTTTGACAATGCCATCTAAGTGCTCTTAGTAGCAATTAAGTCGTTGAACACTATAGAAGTAAAAATTGAGAAATTGCATATCATAAACCGGCCATGTATGTATATTTGAGTCGTAACATCCAGCGGCCAACACAAGAGACTTATTGAATCAAGTTTAGAGTCCAAAAATATATCAAAAGCATCCTAATGAATACAACAAAAACCATTCATAGACTCTGATAGTAGAAAAAGGAAATGGTTGATCATTCTGCAGTGTCAACCTCAAAGAATCTAGGAGGCTTGTAGGCAATGAAACTGATGCATTGGACTTGGCGAACATTGTCGAAGCCAATGATCCTAATGTATGCCTGGGGGTATGCTTTAATGGCCTCGTCCAGCTCCTTCAAAACCTGCAATGGGTCGGTGCAACCGAACATGGGCAGCTTCCACATTGTCCAGTAGCGACCATCGTAGTATCCTGGTGACTTGTGGTTATCACGGTACACAAACCCGCGCTATACAACAGTTCACGAAGTTAAAACAGAATTAGATTAGTTCTCCTGCAAATCTCATATGCCATAACATTATTTAGTCACTTAAAAACTGAGTTGTGATACTTAAGAAAGTTTTATATTGTTAAGATGCTAGCGATCCTGCGTCAATCAATTCCAACATATGAAAATATAGTTCCAATTCCGCGAACTAAAAATAAGGTAGCATTGAACCAAGAAATTGCCATTACGTAGTGTAAGACTTAAAACGATCACCTTTGGCTCGAATTCCAAGCAAGGAATCCATCCCTTGCGAAGAAGGTATCCAACTTCCTTGGCCAATTCTTCCCTACTAAGTTGTGGAAGATACGAGAGTGTCTCGAAGAACTTCTTGTTAATGGGAGGCCACACCTGCCATGCTCGCCACCATATATAGACTTGTGAGTTAAGCCACGAGTTAACTTGTTTTAAGATTAATTTCAGTTTCAAAACTCTGTCATTACAGTTTCTTTTAGGTAACCATTATAGCACCAATGATGGTTCTCTTCTTTAAACACCAGTAAATTCATTTCGAGGTATAATATAAACAATAGAACTCCTTGTGGCTACAACATGCGCAAAGAAATTGAATATTAGACAACTAGTTTATCAATTTACACAAAGCTTTAGACACAAATTTTGTTCCAAGGATAGAACTTGCCTGCATGGAAGAAACCTTTCCACCATTACTAGCTAGAGAGGTGATGTCAGTGCTAGTTTTGCGGGTGACTGGTAAACCAGCGGTCGATTTCAGGCCAGTGAACGGTGCCACCATAGTCGCCTGAGCTGGGGTGGCACAGCTAATGCTAGCCACAGTCGCAGTTGATAACATAGAGGAAGCCATTACGCCTTCTTCTTCTCGTTCCTCTTCTTCTTCTACTACTACTTATCTGTTACACAGGCTATAGAAGAGTCACCACTTCCCCTTTTTATAAACTTGAAACCCCATATGCGAGCTTCCATCCAATGGTTGACATTTGATCTTTACAACGTTCTGATTGGATCGTAGCCTTATCGTTTGGCACCGTAGCCGGAGTGCCACGTGGCGTTAAGGGTCCGTAACCTTATCTCATCTCAATGGGGAATGAATTGAACGACAGCCCTCCAATTTCTGCTATTTCTTGTAGTTGGGAGTTTGGACCACTCATTTGGTTGGAGATATTTGGATGAGAGTAGTCGTGATATTATAAGATGAAACGTCTTTCCTCCATGTACAATAAGTGGTTGTGTTTTGGATAGTTATTTAATGGATTTGGAGAATTCTGTTTTCTTTTTTTCTCTGTGGGACTTTTTATTAAAGAGATATCATATAAATTATTTTTATTTTTGAAAGGAACTTTGGGGATTGAGAGTGACCAAATTATGGTTGAACAGTAATGATATGGGGTGTCATATTTTTCGTCATCATCATCACATTTAGTTCGAAGTCTCACAATAAAATATGGGTGTCACATTTGTATGACCCTGAAACATTTCAGTATAATATATGCATCTCTTTTCAATATTATTTTCTTATATATAATCAAGTTTATTTCTGCATTCTCTTTTTCAGTTCAAATAAAAGAAATGGGGCTCTTTCATTCGAGTTCAGTTCAGAATTGCTTTATGGGTCAATCAATAGGTGGTGGACCTTTACGTCCAACTTACAGAAACTTTTTGGCCTAAACTGCGAGACTGGTACAACTTATGGTTGCGATTGCAGGCGAATGAAGGAGCTCCTGGTCCTAAACCTGCCACCCTTTACATCTCAATCATTCGATCACTTCTTTTGTGATTAACTTGTCCAGTAGCCAAAGACATCACAAACAATTAAGAACAACTTACAGCCAATCAATGAGCATTCCCTTGGGAGCAATCCCTGGAAATGTATTATAATTGTATGCACCTCAAAAGTCATTGTTACAAGGAGTAAATGAATGATATTTGAAAAAAAGTAACACTACTATTCCTTTGTAAGAAGAGGCTTATCATGTCTTGGATGATTTACTCCGGTTAAAGACAGCAGATAAGACTGAGAATTACTTGCGTTGAATACTGAATATAGTGAGGATTTTAATCAAATGGCGTCTAAATATGTGAATTTGCTTTACTCTCCATGTCTAGACAATGCATACAAGAGCTGAAGAGCAGAAATATATGCAGGACACAATGAGTCACGTATGGACAAATTATGTACCCATTACTGCATCAGGATCATATACTCAGACTCGATTCAACACTCTTAGCTCATCCTCTGATTATCCACCTAGCACCACAGTAGAGTTATTGAAAGAAAAATAAACCCGAAATTCCAGATTAATTTCATGATTAATCAACACAAATAATTAACCCTAGAATTGCAACATACTACGTTCAATAATTCGATTGA
>JANZLF010000199.1:23645-34417 GCA_026546835.1 Erythroxylum foetidum
GAGAACGGACCTTATACACCAGTAGATGAAGATGGCAATTCTATTCCACGAATCAGATGGACGGCTGACCAAAAGGCGAGAATACAGCTGAACTCAAAGGCAAAGTTCTTCTTCACCTGTGCCCTAAGCAGGAGTGAGTATGACAAAGTCCACGGATGCGACACCACGAAGGAGATGTGGGACATACTGTCCATTGCTCACGAAGGCACAAGTCAAGTTAAAGAATCCAAGATAAGTATTCTTATACACCAGTACGAACTTTTCAGGATGAAAGATGAAGAATATATTGATCAAATGTTTGGAAGATTTTAAACAATTGTCAATGGATTGAAAGCTCTTGGAAGGACCTACAACAATAAAGATCATGTTCGAAAGATCTTAAGAAGTCTTTCAAAGAGGTGGAGACCTAAAGTTACTGCGGTACAAGAAGCCAAAGATTTGAGTGTGCTAAAGCTTGACGAGTTACTTGTATCCTTGAAGATTCATGAAGTTGAACTCAATGCTGAAGACAAGCCCAAACGGGACAAATCGATCGCGCTGAAGGCTGGACAAAAGAATTACAAGACTCAAAGAAGGAGGATGTCATCAAAAGCGTTAAAGATTGAAGAATCAAAGAATGACGACTCCAGGCAATCAGGACAAGAGTCAAGTGATAAAAACGATGTGTTGGGACCCGACCCGGAAACTGGATCCCAACCAAAATAGAAGCGAAAAACAGGAACGAAACAATTGAACCAAACGAATGAATTTCGAAGCGAAACAAAATACAAAAGTACAGAAGCCAAACGAAGCGAAGCGGCATCGATACTTAACAAAACGGATCCGACATCTGACAACAAAGAGCAGAGAAACACAATCGCGTTGGAAACCTAGACTATCCAAATCTAGTATAATTTTTTTTTCTTTCTTTTCTCATAACCATTCGTACTCAAACTCATAAAAATCATACAATTTCGTTTTTTTTCTTGGAAATTCTTTCTTATGCCAAATTTCTTACACACTTTAATCATCTATCATACAAATCACAAATCTCATCTGAAACCATATTCTTATACATTGGAAATTATAGAAGTGTTGTTTTGAACACTTTGCAGGTTTGGGTTAGTCATAAGGCAGTCGTTATGCTGCCGAAATTTTGATAAAAATTGGTATAAAGATGAATTTTTAGGATTTGATTGTATGTATAAGTAGTTTGTATGATTGGAGGATTTGATTGAAGTTATATTTCCAAAAGTGGAAATTGTTTGTTTGATTTGAATGAGATTGATTAAAGATGTAAGAAATGAAAAAAGAAAGAAAGAAATAGAAAAAAAAATTATACCGGATTTTGGATCGGTTTAGTCTAGGTTTCCAACGCGATTGTGTTTCTCTGTGCTTTGTTTTCGGATGTCGGATCCGCTTTGTTAAGTTTTTGTTCCGCTTTCGTATATTCGATTTGTTTGATGCGATATCTTTCCATTTTGAGTATTCGTTTTGCTTCCGCTTTCGCTTTATTCTATTTCCGTACTTTGGGATTCGATTCCGCTTCGTTTTTCGTTTCGCTTTATCGATTGTTTTGTGTTCCAATTCGAAATTTCGATACGAATTTTTCGTTTTCATTCTCTTTCGTTTCCTTCGCTTTTCGTTTTCCGGTTGAGATCTGGTCTCCGGATCGGGTCCCAACATTACTTGTAAAGATAATAAGTCAAGGTGGAGATTTATGAAGTGTCTTTACACTAACACTTATTGAAGACCAAGCATAACTCTTGGCCACTCATATTCTTGTCCAACAAGAAAATTTTAAGGCCATTGATTTATCTTTTCTACTAACAAAGACCTACAACCTATAAAAGGTTTATACAACTTATTTTTCAACTCCTAAAAATCAAACACACCAAATGATATACAATGTAATCTAAGTATATTTTGTAAGCTTGTGAATGTATAATGAGTTGTAAAATTGAGTGCATCTTGATTTTAGGTTAGAGTCATATCTCTCTTTGTAATTATTGTGTTTTCTCTTTAGTGATACTTTGCTTCTTCTTGACCTGTGGACAAAAGCTTAAAGTCTAACCATATAAAATCATGCATTTAAATTTTTCTTCCAGCTTGTATTTTATTTCTTAATCTCCCTTTCTATTAATATTTTCTCTAATTACTTTAATCATCCCTAGGTATAACAGATCCCTTAATTTTGAGAGATCAAATTCATCTGAAAGTGTGTAAATTTAATTGTAGTAAGTAATAAAATTGGAGTATTATAGAGTATCAATCCCACAAAGGCAATACTATTATAATTATTAATCTTAGTCAAAAATAAATAAAATAAGATTTAATAAATGATATTTAAATTATGCATCTAACTAAATAAGGTAATTAAAAACAAAGAAAAATTAAGATAACAAATGTTAGAGTATTGGGGTTCACTTATGAGGAATTTCAATTATCATGTAAGATTGATTGTCAATGTTAAAATAAAAATTAACCTAATATTTTTATACCTTTGTTAAGGCACACATGTATATTCAATTAAGAAATTACGACATCTCACATACATAATTAACCTTAATCAAACTCATTAAGTATAATTAATATATTTAATTATCACCCTAGTTTAGGAAATCAATTTCATTAATTCTGTAATGTTTATTCTACCAATACCCATATCATACTTCACATGTTGGTCCTTCATACAATCCTTAAGACTAACTTTATGATGATTAGACATAAATCCAACATTAAGATAAAAGTGAATAAATTCAACTAAATGATAATTACTTAGGCGTCAATAGTTAAAAGATTTATCATAAGCTACATCCCAAATGTAACTAAGAATTTAACTACTCAACAAAAACAAACAAAAATAATATAATATAACATAAACTAAAATAAATAAGATAAATAAAGAACTAGAAGAGTTTTCACGATCCTCCTCAAATCTTACTTCAAAATCATGTTTCATGTAAAGAAACTAAAACTAACAACTCAATGACAAAAGAGGTTGCCATTGGCCTCCAAAGTCCTTTAAAAAAACCTTAATATGAGTTTTTACAAGCTGGAGTTATACAAAAGAGTTTTAAGGTGATTAACCTTTTAATTCTACGCATCCTTAAATTCTAAATCATGATTTTGGTGCCTATTACAATAGCTTTTAAAACTTTAACGATGTAGATATGACAAGTTTAGCACTGGTTCCACTTTAGTTTTGGTATTAGTTTGCTTTTAGATAAAGACCATGACTAATATAGTTCTAACACAAACCCATATTCTATAACTATATTACTCAGTTATCCACGTTTTCCTAAGTTTTTGACATATTTAAGCTTAAATTGATCCCCGATGCCTTTTAAGAAGTTGTTACCCATCATTTTAGTTTCCAATTGACTTTAATTTCACCTTCATTGAAAAATATTAAGAAAGTTTGATAGATGCATATTTGACCATATTTATACACCCATATTTGATGTATTTTACTTGCTATTTTATTCTTTTACTGTATATTTGATACTTAATTTTTCCCAATTGCATTTATAGGTTATAATTGCCTTCATAAACTAAAAGGAGAAGAGTTTGGATGAAAACAAAGTATTAAAGTAAAATAGAGGATACAAAGCTGTGTCTACAGCCATGTACGACTCTCAACCTGTGTAGATATGTGAATTCTAGAGATTTTAGAGTATACACAATTCATAAAAAGATGTGACAGGAGGCCAATTAGGGGGAGCAGACATTTAGAGGTGATTTCAGATGTGGAGAACATTCAGAAGGGATGATATTGATCTAAAGAAGTGGAAAATGTGAAGAAATCATCAACAAATCCAATAGAATATAACATCAAACCTCACACTTGTAAGAACATTTAATAGAAGAGAAAGGAAGATTTAGAATTATGATCTCTTTGTTTTTTATTCATTTTTCTTCCAATTTATGTTTGATTTTGTTTTCTATTATGTGTAACTAAACACTTTTTAAAGTAACCTGATCAACGACTTGCAAATGGTTCCATATCCTTTTACAAATCTTCTATAATAGCTAGTGAGACCCAAAAAGGCCATTAGCTCCTTTATTGAAGTGGGTAAAGGCCTATCTCACATAACTTGACTTTTTTAAGATCAGTAGAAACCCCTCTTGTTGAGATATAGTGCCCAACACACTATCCTCCAAATATGCATTTATTCCTCTTAGCAAACTCTTAGCAAATAGCTGGTGTTTACGCAAAAGATTGAAAACAGACCTAAGATGTTACAAGTGTTCTATTAACCCTCTGCTGTAAATTAGAATGTCATCAAAGAAAACCAACAAAAAATCTCTACAAAGAAGGTCTAAAAATTTTATTCATCAACCTTTGAAATGTAGTTGGGGCATTGGTCAGCCTAAGTGGTATAACTAAGAACTCATGGTGCCCATTATGTGTCCTAAAAGCAATCTTGTACACGTCTGTCAAATGCATTTTGGTTTGATGATAACCAACCCTCAAGTCAATTTTTGAGAAGAGATCAGCCCCACGAATTTCTTTCAATAGCTCCTCAATCAAATTAATAGGAAATTTGTTTCTGGTTTTCATTTGGTTCAAGGCCTGATAATCCACACATAACCTCCACGAACTATCCTTTTTCTTTACTAACACCACCGGGTTAGCAAAAGGACTACAACTAGGCTGCACTATTCCACTTCTTAGCATTTCATCAACTAATTGCTTAATAATATCTTTTTGCAAACCTAAATATCTATATGGACTTTTGTTGACAGGTTATGATCCCCCTTTCAATGGAATTTGATGGTTATGAAACCTGTTTAGAGGTAGTCCTTGAGGTTCAGCAAACAGATCTTGGTACTTACTTAACAACTCCTTTAGCTCAACAGGCACTTCCACTTTGTCCTCCAGGGATGGCATGATGGTAAGTAACTCCCATTTTCCCTCACCCTTAACCTTAAGGCTGCAAAGTTGCATAGAGACAAATTGGAGGGATTGGCTAGTAACTTTACCATTTGATCCTCACTTATAGCCTTAATTTTAGCATTGGGTGCTCCTTTGATTGTTACCAATTAGCCCTGCCACACAAATTCCATCCATAGCTCACTATAGTTAGATAAGACATTGCCTAACATAGATAGCCATTACATTCCTAGAACCACATCACAACTGCCCAAGGCTACCACCAGCATTTCTGTACAAAAAGTGGGCCCATGTATGGTCCAGTGGACCTTTTTGCAAATTGCCTTACAATCCATAAACTCCCCATTGGCTGCCATAGCATAAATGTCCAAGGCTACCACCACAAAAAGTAGCCCCTTGTATGATCCATTGGACCTTTTTGCAAATTGCCTTACAATCTATATAAACTCCCTATTGGCTGCCTTTACTTCTAATGGCTTAATGGCAGTGAGTTCGAACCCTAACCTCTTAACTTCCCCCTCACTAATGAAGTTGTGAGTACTATCTTTGTAATGCCTTCTGCTTAGTCCTACCTACCACCCTCATGATTTGAAATCCCACAGACCCTTCTAAAGCATTCATAAAGATTAGTGGATTTGCTTGCTCTTACATTTCCTCCATTAACCCCTCTTGATCATGCCCCACTTCCTCAATCTCATTATCTTTAATGCTAATGGAATATCCACACCTAAATTTGCAGTGATGGGTGGGTGAATATTTTTCAAGACACCAAAAACACAACCCTTGGGCTCTGCGTTCATCAAAATCCCAACGTTTGTTTGTAGTGTTTTTTAAGTTATCGTGTTTGGGAGCAGGTAAGGTTCATAGAGAAGTATTTGGTTTGTTTTGGGTAGTGGGTGGTTGTGGGTTGACTTTAGTGTAGAATGATGACCTAGTAAAGGATTGTGAAGATATTTTGGGGAATGTTTTCTGGGTTTCTCTCATAGGTTCTGGTTCAGCCTACAATCTAGCTAAGTCATAGGCGTCTCTTAAATCCTTTGGCCTGAACATCCTGACCAATTTTTTTTCATCATGCTTAAGCCCTCCTAGGAAAAAAGGCTAGTGTCTGCTTCTCTGTGATGTTAGTCCTATTCCATAGAGCATCAAATTGATTGATATAAGTCTCCAGGTCATCCTCCTGCGTCAGGTCCTTCATCTTCTCTAGTGGGTCTTTAGCCCACCAAACCTAAACTCAATGGCCTCCTCATGGTCCTCCCATGTTTTAATACCACAACTCCTAGTATACCTTTGATGCCATGCTAAAGCATCTCCAGTCAAATAATAAGCAGCCATCTTAATCTTACCCTCGTCAAAAATTTCATCCACTTCAAAATATTATCGACATTTAAAGATCTACTGATTAACATCATCAGTGCCATCAAAACTAGGAAAATCTCGTTGAGGTTTTCTAACCTTACAACATTTGTGGTGATCCTCATGGGTATTGTGCAATGGAAAATGATCAGAGGATATATTGTCCGTTTCGTCACCATACATGACAGATTTGCCTTTGGAAGAGCTTGACTAGCCATAGATTGCTGCAACTACTCTAGGATGCCTGTTTATTGCAGACTGAGCCCACGAATCAGGTTACGCAACTCTGCTATTTATGACTCAATCTTCTGCTGCACTTGCTCCAACTTCTGGTCAACATTCTTTAGGGAAGAGAACACCTATTCGTATTTGTTAGTGTTATACTTACTGAGGGAATCCAAGGACTCCTCCAATTTTCTTATGTCTTGTGATCTAGTAGCTGTAGCCATCATTGATATCCTAGGCTTGTCTGCTCTAATAACAGATGATGTGGGTGAAGATGAGTACGAACCAAAGTGAATAGGAAATTGTGGGGAATTAATCGTGATAAGTGGATATCTCTCTAAGAGAGCACACAAACATTAACATAACATTTTGGATTGTATATTTCATGCGTTTCTTCTTTCTGTTACCTCCTGTATATGAACACGAAGGTAGCAATGTGAATTATATAGTTATAGCAGCTGTCATGCAGGCCATCCTAACAAAACTAAAGCATGACCCAATTTCTCTTAAAGACCACCAAGACTAAACAAAAAGCCCAATTTATTGAAACTACTAAACTTGACTTCTCCTGGCTTCCCCGATGCGACTGCCACACAACAAAAGCTAGATCAAATAAAACCACACAAGGTAGAACTAGTTTTCTGAGGTAAATCTCAAAGAAAAGAGACGGGAAGAGAGGCAATCAATAATCTGGGTACATCGAAGAGTGAGCAGGGAAAAAAGACTAGCAGATCAAGAGACCGACTTACTTGAGATGTAACGCACGAGGGATAGGATCCTCTGTTTAATATTATGATATCTTATTTTGTCCCATAAATTTTAATCATTTATTTATGTAAGTCCTACGTTTATTTTTATGAAACCTATGCAAGATTCACATAAATAAATGACTAAAATTTATAAATTAAAATAAAAACACCGTAAAATTAGACAGAAGAGCGAAACTTAACGCACGAAAGTTACCCGGTGGGTGCGGGGGAGCAATCTTGTCTTTGGTTCCAAAATGTTAAAAATCCACTTTTCCCTTCAACCATTTGTTTGGCTTATGCACAGTCGTTTTGATTATTTCGTTTGGTTTTTTGTGTCCTCTCTCGTGCGTTTAATTCAGTCACTTACTAACTGCTAACCGCAGCCGGACGTCGAGTTCTCATCTCAGCCGGTCACTAGCATCGGACACTCGCCAACCAGGTACCGACTTTCTCAACTTGAGACGCCACCAACCAAAACCTTTTCTTTTATTGCTTTCGGTAAATTTAGAAGCTTTTAGTAATTTCAGCATAGCAGAAATAGCATCCATTCTAAAACACGTGGTTCGACAATCAAATCATCTACAAACCAAGGCCCTGAGGTAAAATCAGTTCAAACTTATTTTGATGTATGTGGCGAAAAGGGGCTTCTGTTCTGGGAAACCCTAAGACACCCCTCTCTTCGGCAGTCGCCATGGCTACCTTTAACCTTTCCTTTGTTCCGCCAGAAGAAAGAAGCTATACCCGATCTTCTTCTTTCTTCCTCATTAACCAGAACTTTCTTCTTCTTCTCCGCATATGAGCCGCCACAGCCGTCATCTTCTCTAATACTGACCACCGCGCGCGACGGTTCATGCTTGTTTTTCTCTTTCTTCATGCCGCCGACAAGACTCTTTCCGACGTTCACTCGTACGTGCTCGCGTTTCAGTCACTTTATCTCCTCACCCCTGGTGACCGCTGCCTAAGGTTGATTCTGTCGCTTGGTTGCTTCTTTGTGTCCTAGCTGATCTCTTTCTTCTATGTTACCCAGTCTATGTTGGCTCATGCAGTTGCTGCTTCATTTTGAAACTTATTGAATTAATTGGGATACTACCATATATCAAAAGACTTTGATTGCTTATTAGTTTTCAGATTACTATATCATGTTTTTTTAATAGTTCATTTCATAAACCTTAGAGTTTTATTTGTATGATTAGGATATCGAAACCTAAACAACCGGGTTCTATCATCCATGTAGGAAGTTATATTAATTCTGGTTTTTCGTATTGTGCCTTCTGATATGCTTGACACAGGCTGGAATAAACAGTGAAACATGCAGAATATTCACCATATTGTATCTCGTCTGTCCTCACTAAAAGCCAGCCCATCTGTCTCCAGGTTTCTAGGTCTGAGAAACAATCAAATATTTCAAAACAGTATAAGAATCTCATCAGCTAATAGAAATGGAGTGTATTGGATTGTAGGCACTCGTAATTTTTCAGAAAAGTCTGGCAGCAGTGGTGATGGAGGAAATGCCGACAGGTCGTTTGCTGGCAGTGGCTCTAATGATTTGGATTGGGACTCTGTTTCATCATGGTCAACTGGACTGACCAAGGATCATTTTGATGGAGAATCGGTGGTTCACAATGTTAGTCCTAGTGATAGCAGAAAACAAATGTCGGCCACCTTCTCTGGCTTAGATGAGATAGAAGACAAGGTAAAAGAACTAGAGGCTGAGAACAAGAGAGGCAAAGCTTTTGTGGATGGGTGGGGTGACAGGATGAGGGAGATTAGTGTACTAATGAAGCAAGTAAGAGAGCCCGGTGCAAGAGGATCTTACTTGAAGGACGTAGAAAAGTCTGAGATGTACCGGTTGCACAAGGAGAATCCAGAAGTCTACACAGTTGAGAGGCTTGCCAAGGACTACAGGATTATGAGGCAGAGGGTTCATGCCATTCTTTGGTTGAAAGAGATGGAGGAGGAAGAGGAGAAAAAGCTCGGACATCCCTTAGATGACTCTGTTGAGCTCTTACTTGATACCTGCCCCGAGTAAGATGTTATGATCTGAAGCTAGTATCAATTTCTAATATTGAGACTGGTTTGGCCTTATGGAAATTTCTTGCAGTTGTGGTTGATCTTTAACTGAGATGAATGAGCTGTTTTAGTGGATAATACGTGTTCTCTGTATTGTTTACATTATGGACGAGTTTTTTCTATAAATATAAGGTTTGCACTGTAGAGGATGCTGTTGTGTAGTTTAGTTACCATTGGAAATTGTATCAGCTTCCATATATCAGTGTCTCGATTAGTGTAGAGTTTTACTTCTCATATTATCTTTGTTTTCTATTGTTGCAGATTTTTCAATTCGCATGACCGAGAATTTCATGTAGCATCCCTCCGATATAAGCCTGATTTCAAAGTCATGCCTGAGGATTGGGATGGCACCACAAGAGATCCTGATGAAGTGCACTATGAGATTTCTAAGAAAGAGGATGACATGCTTTATGAAGAGTTTGTCCAGAGGCTTAACTTCAACAAAATGAAAGTAAGTTCATGTTCTTCATCCCTTCAATTTGCATAGGAGGAACTAAAACAAAGCTAATGATGACTTTTCGCCACTTCTAGATAAATAACTCCTGTCCTAGATGCCCCTAAATTCTTTGTTTGTGGATGCTAATCGATTATTCATCCCATGAAAGAGAAGTATTAGCCTCTTCCTCGTTCCCATGCAACCACATGTCGGATTCAGAAAGTTGGGTCAGTGGGTGTAAATCTCAACGAGGAGTAACGTTATTAATTTTACTATTAAGTTAATAATATTAATCTCCCTATTAGATTAATAATAAAGAGAATATAATTTATATCTAGTACTAATTTGAAGAAAAAAAATTACGTGCACTAGGAGTATTATTTCATGTCATTAGGTGTTCCATCTAATTGAATAATATCAATAATTTAAGGTGGCAAAAATTATGTCTAAATGAAACGAGAGCTCGGTTTTTTGATGAAAATCCAGCTATGACATTTCTGTAAGTTCTTTTGTCCAGTTCAGGTCATAATATTAGAAGGGTAGTAGGAAAGTTCCAGGTGTATCTGATTTGTTTTCCTAACGGGGAAGCTTTAACTTTCATTTGTTTTCTTTTTTGTACATTATATGATTGATCTTTTGTTGTGGACTCAATTTGGATTGATGAGTCCAACTGAAGTGAGCGGGGGTAAAGTGGGTCAAGCTTGGATGGATAAATGAGACATCATGTTTCCTCTTGAACAGTTTGCAGGGAAAGTAAAATGCCATAAATATAGCAGGCGACGTCCCACCGAGGGGTGGAACATGACGGTGGAGAAATTGGGAGCGAGGGGCAAGCGCGGTGGCGGTGGTGGATGGAAGTTTGTGAGCATGCCTGATGGTTCCAGTCGACCACTCAACGAATCGGAGAAAATGTATGTAAAACGAGAGACCCCACGGCGTAGACGTAGAATTCTTCCATGATCCTTTTTTTAATCTTCTGAATTCGTTATGAGCTTCGGGACTTGGTTCCTTTCCTTGCTGAACCAATGACTTTCAGTCTTATCTTTTTTCCTTTTTGCTTAAT
>JANZLF010000203.1:43104-55681 GCA_026546835.1 Erythroxylum foetidum
CATAATTTTAAAAACTGTAAGAAAATAAAATTAAAAACAGAAATTAAAAATTCAACTAAACAAAATTTTTACTTAATTAAAAAATTAAAAATAAAAATAAAAACAAACATTCCTCGGACTAAAAAGTGAAATCATCCACTCCAGGTGCCCCTACACTCCAGCCCGATAGAGTGGTGAGGGGAGTTAATCACGCTTTGATTTCAGTCAACTTCCCAACAAGACAGTCCTGACACCCGTTCCTGAGATTCGAACCTAGAACTTTGGACCAATTTACCTTGTCAAATGATCAACTGAACTATCCGTGCGGGCTAAAAACAAAAATTCCTAAAATAATTTAAAGTAGCAATTGAAGCGGTTAAGATAATCCTGCGACCACTCCTGTCACGTTCACGTAGGTGGGCAGCCAAGGTAGAGCATTAATCAGCATTTAACGCTCTAAGTCAATTAAAATAACGTTGAAGGCTACTAAACTAAGAGGGGTCTTACAACTTTATTTTAATTGACTTAGAGCGTTAAATGCTAATTAATGCCCCAACCACTTACGTGAACGTATCATGAGTAGTGGCAGGATCATCTTAACCGCTTCGATTACTACTTCAATTCGGTGTAATTATTGCCCGCGTCTTATAGTTGCCGTTTGTGCTGTTGTGGTTGATGAACGGATTGGATCTCGGTGAGTCTTCGTACGCAACAGCAAAAATGGCGAAAACTGGTGCATTTGATCTCGCTGCTGGTTTAGGCGGGAAGATTGAAAAGAACGACGTCCTTTCGGCGGTTGAGAAGTAAGTCAGTTTATTTTTTTCGCCGTTCTCTCTCTTTTTTTTTAATATTGCCTTTTGGTTCTTTAGGCGGGTGAATGCCAGTGTTGTATCTCTCCATTGAGTGTGCAGAGTTTTCTGTGTTTTAGAGTCGTACTTCTATGAATGTGCTTTGATTTCTTTGAAGACGTGATAAATGATTAGACGGTTTTTCTCCATTTAAACTTGATTTCTAGTTTTCTGATTGTAGATTTTCTTTCTGTTTGAGTGTGCATGAGAATGAAAAGTAATTCGCCATTTGTACTGATAGAAATAATTTAAAATTTAAATGCATGATTGTCAGTTAATATTACAGGTTTATCGGAAACCCTGTTTGTTAAATAAAGAGAAGGCTACGCGTGTTATGGACTTTCTTAAATTCTGTAACTTGCGGTACTTCATCTTGGTGTAGGTGACGACGAAGTGTCAGTAGTATTTGCTACTGTCATTCGTTGTTGTTTTGGTTCACAAAACACCATCGTGCGACTCGTATAATGTCTGCTGTGGGCATAGCTTCTTGATGGATGATATTATATTGAAAGTGATGTCTCCAATCAAGGACAAAGATTCTCTCATTGGAATTAACATTCGACTCTAGATTCTCTCTTTGGAATTCTTTTTCTAACGTGAGAGGTCATAGACAGAAACTGCGGGCATCACATGCGTTGCACTGACTGCACATAGAAAGCTGCGTTTGGATTATTTCCTAGCACAGTACCTTCTAGTTTAAATACTTGTTTAGACGAGCTTATATCAGTAGAGTTTTTTTAAGAAAAATCTTGCTAAGAAATTAATTGACTGTTTAGTTATCAATTTAAAAACAACTTTTTTGAAAGAGCTTCTTATAGTAAAATATTTGATAACGTAAAAATAAAAAATACTTTTATTAATTTTAATCATACTTTATTTTGTAATAAAAATTATTATGTATATAAACAACATTTAAAGTATATCACTACAAGAAAAATAGAGTTTAGCGACAAAATTTATCGACAAAATTTGTATATATTTCATCGATAAGCTTATTTAGCGACGGAATTTATTCACGGAAAAAGGTATCAGAGATATGGTCGTTAGTAAATTTGACGACGGAAATTTTTTTGTTAGTAAATTTACCGTTGGAATTACCGACGGTAAAAATTTCTGTCGGTAAATTTACCGACGGTTATTTTATTTAGTCAGTAAATTCTTCTTTTAGAAAATTACCAACGGATTTTATAATTCCGTCGGTAATTAGCGACGAAATTTTTTCCATTAGTAAAATCCAATTTATTTACCAACGAAATTTTTTTTTCGTCGGTAAATTTGCTGAAAACTATTTTTTAAAATTTACCTAAAAAGTGTTTAATTTCTCTGGAAGCCACCATAGAGATAATTTCATTATTTTAAGTAAAAGAATTAAAATATTGAAATTCATACTAAAACAGAACTGAAAATAAAGAACTGAAATCATTTTTTTAAATAACAGACATTTTATTAAACATCTTACATGCATCAGAAATTTATCTCAACATCACAACTAAAATCACGTCTTGTCTCTTCTATCACTATTTATATCTTAAAGTTGTTTTCTAATAATAAAATAGACAAATAAATGAAAGTAATAAATACTCAAATTAACTTTCATCTAATATATAAAATAACACATGACAATAGTTGCAAAAATGTCTCTACCGAAGGACAAGATGACAATAGCCAGAGAAGACAACGTCGTCGAGCTGAAAGGAGTCCACAATAGAGAAATGGGCTCTAAGAAAATCGAAGAGAAGATGTAAGAAGAAGGAAAAAGAAGAAAAGAAGAAGAAGACATAAGTAGGAGGGAGATGTCGGGTAAGTTTATATTTAAAAATAAATTACTGACGAAAATTTCCGTAGGTAAACTCAAAAAAATCTTATACTGTCAATAATTCCTGCCTTTTTACCGACGGAAAAAAAATTTCGTCGCTAAATTCATTTGTCAACGGAATTTACCTACGAAATTTTTCATAGGTAAACTCAAAATTTTTTATTCCGTCAAAAAGTTCCTCCATTTTTAGCGATGGAACATATACCGTCGCTAATTTTGCCGCGACGAATTTCCTCCAAGTTTAGCGACGGTACTAAGAAGAGTATTAGTACCGTCGCTAAATTACTCAATTTTAGCGATCGAAATATGCTTTCTGTCGCTAATTTTCAATGGTATATTTTCCGTCGGTAATTTATTATCGACGACTATATTGTTCTGTTGCGAATGTCCGTTGTTAATTTTTCTAGGACAAATTTCTTCCAAATTTAGTGACGAATATTAGTACCGTCACTAAATCACTCAATTTTAACGACGAAAAGCATATTTCCATCGCTAATTTCGAACGAGAGTTTTTCCGTTGTTAAGTTTCCGTCGCTAATTCACATTTTTCTTGTAGTGTATTAAACAATGAGTTTACATTTACTTTACAATTATTTGACAAATTCACTTTCATCTTGTAGAAAATTATTTAAAGAGATGTCTCATTTTCTTGTAGGAAATAAAACTAAATTCAAAAATAAATATTAAAATATATAAAAAAGCTAAATAATATTATAATCCTAAAATAAATATTCAAGTTGAGTAAATAGTTAAATACATAATAAATTATGCATTTTATTGTAATACAAAAAGATTTGCAATATGTTCTCTCGCATCATTCATATTGTTATTTTGTGGCTCGTCTAAATGAATTTCTTCAACGTATTCATTTCCATTGGTTTCATCATTTGTATGAAGTAATTTATCATCTTCATCATAGGGAGAAAACTCTTTATCTTTTTGAAAGCAATTACAATTTTAACTTGCTTTGGAAAAGGAAAACTGGGCAATTGACGTAGAATTTTTCACCTATTTTTTCAAATGCTAAATGATCTTTCGATTGTGCATCTTGAAGAAGAATGTGTATGATTGAATATTTCTTTCTTTCCTCTTAGAACACCACCACATTAAAAATCAGGAAGATGATACCTCTCACCTTTGTATAGTCCTAAATAACTTTACATGTAAGGATATCCTGCATCTATCAAATAATATTTTCCTATGCAACTTGCAACCATTTAAGAATCTTTTCCATATTACAACATCAGGATCTACCAGCATTCGCCGTATGAACTCATAAGCATTGTTTAGTTCACCTATTCGACTCAATAGCTTATCAACACAACCATAATGTTTCATATCAGGTTTTTCTATATTTCCAAAATATTCTAGTGCTAGATCTACCATCCCACTATAGGTACAAGCTAGTAAAAGCCCCACAGTGATGGAGGAATGGCCTGAAAGTGATCGAAAGGCCCTCCATCACACAGAGCTTCCATGAGTTGGATGAACACCATCTCTCAACATTTCTAAGAAAATCTCAAGGGCATGACCTACAAAACCATTTAAAGCAAGGCCAGTGATGATTGATGTCCAAGAAACATTATCCTTCTCTTTCATTTCATGGAAGATCTCTAATGCTTTCTCACCAACTCCACAATTACAATACATATGTGTTAAAGCATTCACCATATGCATATCTACTCTTATCTCCTGCTCGTTAATGTAGTCATGAATTGTTTGTCCAAAATTGTGCATACCCAAATGACCACAGGCAGAAAGCACACTGGTTAGTGTAATCTCATCTGGCTTCACATTAGTCTTCATCATATCTTGGAAAAGGTTTACTGCATCAAAAAACTGATTTGTTTGAGCATAACCTGTGATCATAGAGCTCCAGGAAATGACATTCTTTTCAGGCATCTGATCAAAAAGTTCCTTTGCTGCAATTAAATTCCCTGTTTTGCCAAACCCGTGATCATTACATTCCAAGAAACTGTGTTCCTTTACTGCATATTTTCAAAAACTTGCTGTGCTAAATCCATTAATCCACGCCTTCCATAAATATCTATCAGTGTGTTGTCCAAGTAAATATCAACCTCCACATGATTAACATTAATGTAATCAACTACATAATCTGCAAAAACCCACGCTGAAGTGACTACAATCTAATATCACTTTAACCATCATAAAGGCGTCAACTTTTACATTGGCTTCTGACATTGCATAAAATAAACCCATTACCTCATTAAACATATTGCACTGACTAAAACCACAAATGAACGAGTTCCAGGAAATCTAAAACCACAAATGAACGAGTTCCAAGAAACTAGCTCTCTCTCAGCCATTTCATTAAACACCTGTAAAGCAAATCCGAAGTCACCCAAAGACGAATATAAATGGATCAAAGCATTCGACACAAAAAGAAACGACCCAAATCCCAATTTTAAGGCGGGGACATGAAACATTTGACCATGCAACACATCCTTAACACGAGCACAAGCCTTGAACAAAGAGGTGAACATCAAATTATCTCCACAAATTCCTCGACGATACATGAGATTACTATACAAGTCAATTGCTTCGGTGGGTCAATCATTTTGAGACAGCCCACAAATCAAGTGGTTGAAATTTAGCAATGTGGGTCGTCAGATTTGATCGAAAATGAGGCGTGCTTTATAAGCACGAAACGAAGATAAAGCATAGGACTTTAAAACTAGGGTTATTGAATATGGGTCAGTGTGGAGATGGGTTCTAATGAGAAGTGGAACCTGTTTGTTAAGGCACGCAACTGCAAATCACAGAGTAGAGAAAAGAGAGAATGGACCAGATCGTAGAGCAGAGACAAAGAGAGGAGAGATTTTTTTAAAACGTCGGATGATATAAACGTAAACGACGCAAATTATAAACGTTCTACCCAAAAAAGCAAGAAAGAGGGGTTTTTTTTAAGCTCCAAATTTAAGCTTATCATAAAGCCGTAGCTTTCAAAAAAGTTATTTTTATTTAAAAAATATTTTTAAATTTTACAGCCAAACACTTATTTTTTTTAAAATAGTTTTTGCGATAGAAAAAAGTACTTTTTCATCCTTTAAAAGCTCAACCAAACATGTGCTAAGCATGTTTTGGATTATTGCTGTGTAACATGTAGCATAGACCTTATTATTTATCTCGGATCGTTTATAAAATGGTTAAAAACGAAAAAACGTGGAATACCTAATTTCGGTTCCATCTCAGCTTCTGAAGCAGTTTCTGAGGCTAAAGTGAACTATAATTACCCAGGACCTTCACGGAAAGTGATCATCGACACATGATTAATGTCTTTCTACATTTTTCTCAAAACATAAGCACTCTTAAAGGTCAAATGATCCGTGTGTTTACAAATGATATGAGCAACTGTCGAAAACCTTAATCTTTATATATAATATCCATATCAGATTTCCTCATCACAAGACCGATATGGGTCCGGTCTATACTAATTACGATTCATTTTTTACACGAACTTCAACTCATCGATTTAGATCATTTATTAGACAACTTTATTATTTTTATCAAGATCAAATGACCTAACTTAACTAAAAAGTTATTAAAAACAAAAATTGTAATTAAATGTTGTCCAACTTTATGAGAAAGGATAAAATTGTGCAACATACTCCTCGCTGACAAGTATTAATTGCATTTTTTACTCTAGTTTAAAAATATTTTAAAAACTCGGTTAAATCATGCTATTAAATTAGTCAAGTAGGTTTAAAAATAAAACATTTGATCCAAAAATAACAAAAGTTTATCATTCCGTCTTGCAAGGCTTTCAATACCAAAAAGTATCAAATGCATATGTCATGTGCGACATAGATCTAATACAATCATGTATACCTAATATCTTACTTAATATGAATGGAAAAATGAAGTGTGACAAACTAGGATGATACTTTTATGATCTAAATTATATCATCTTCATTTGTACGTCTCAATTTCTCTAACTTTATACTAAATCGCATATGTTAAACTGCAGCAAAGAAATCATGTTTTCTCTATCAAATGCTAAACAACATTAGAGAATTTTTTTTCCTCTCACTAAATGCTAAACTACATTAGAGAAAGTGTTTATGTTCTTCAACTAAATGCTAAACTATATTAGAAAACCTTTATTAGATTAAAAACTTATATCTCCTTATATCATGTTAAACTTCATGGATATTCGTCTAAAACTGTATACGTCTAAATGATATAGGCATAAGGTCAATCTATATATATGCCCAATGGCCTTTAAATGCTTAAGATCGACACAAATCTTAAGACTTTCATACGTACTATGACAATGTATTATAACACGTATTATTGAGGATAAACGATTATCATCTCTATTAATAAACCACCATACTGTCATAATACATCAAATGTATAAATATATATCGAGCAAACATAATGATCCCCTAACTAACAGTGTCTAAAGACTTCAAAACACTCATAATGTATACTTGTATTTCAAACACAAGTGGGTGAATTCCTTTAGTTAAAGTATCGACTAACTTTTCCTCAGTCTTTAAATGCTCCAAACCTTAATGTCACAATTTCGTATCAACTCCTTTATAATCAAATAATTGACCTCAAAATTTTAAGACCTTGTGATATTCTTATTTGTTATTAAACAACATAGCAGCAAGATTATCACAGTACAACTGAATGGATCTAGCCACTGAATCAATTACAGACAACTCAGAAATTAAGTTTTTGAACTAAACCGTCTATAAAATAGCCCCATAGCATGCACTCTGCATGTATCGTCGAAGAAGTTACTCGTGTCTACTTGACACACTTCCACGATATTGTACCATCTATAAACTTAAAATTGTAACCTTAAGTATACTTTCAATCATCCGGACATGTGACTAAAATCTGAATTTGAATTTTCTACTAGGTTTAATATGTTGACTATGCTATGTGTCAATATATAATTCTTAGTTACGTTTAGGATTGCAACACTTACTAGTTGCATTCCAATGGTCTACACCTGGATTAACTAGATACTGACCAAACAGTCAAATATTTATTGCAATGTTTCGCCTAGTACATAGCCAAGCATACATCAAGATATCAATCGTACTAGTATACGGAACATTCCTCATAACCTCTCTCTTTACTTTATTATTTGGATACTTTGCTAAAGATTATCTCTCACTATGAGAGATAGGTGCTACAATAAGTTTATTGTTAATCATATTAAACATTTGGAACACATATACTCAATGTATGCATTCTATGAGAAGCCTAATGAGTGTTAAGATCTATCCTGATAAATCTAAATAACTAAGATAGAAGATGTTACACCAAGGTCTTTCATGTCAAAGTTCTTGACCAAAAGTTACTTAACCTCATACAACATGGTTAAGTAATTTGACTTAAGCAATATATCATCCACATGCGGTAATAAGAAGATAATTTTGCTCCCCCTAACCTTATAGTACAAGCATTTTTTTAACTTTATTTTTAATGAAGCCAAAAGAGACCAAACCTTATCAAATGTAAGGTATCACTTTTAGGAGATTTGATATAAACTATATGTTGATCTGCTTAATGTGTAAAACATATATGTTCTTTTTGGATCTTGAAGTCCTTCAGGTTGTACCATACAGACCTCTTCATAAAGATTTTTACTCAATAAAGCAGTTTTGACAGTCATCTGATGTAACGCTATATCATCATCAACTACAATTGCGTTAATCACTCAAAATGTATCCTACGAGGATATGAGAGAAAAGGTAACATAAAGGCAACCTCTCTCCAACTGAGAGAGCACATAAACTACTAAACTTTATCCCAAAATCTGTTAGGTCTTAAAACTTCAGTTGCAGCTGACAGGTTTATAGTTTCAATGCAAATCAACTAGCTCCCAGACCTTACTATGCTTCATGGCTTGCATCTCGTCATTCATTGCATCCCATCACACATCCGTATTAGGCCTAGAAATAGCTTCTATAAAACTAACTAGATTTGAAACATGTCTAATAACATACTTCTGTGAACCTGATACACTATGTAATCAGATGGGATAGCAGGTCATCTCACTCTAGTGGATTTACCTAACTGCATTAGATCTTGTACCCCTAGGAACCTCTGTATGTACAGATATGGGTTCTTGTTCCTGTACCTACACGGTATAGAGACCTAGATCTACCAAATCTAACTGTATGAGTAACGGGTACATAATAACCGGAGTATCCACCCTACTATCATCCGAAGGGTCAAAGAGCCCACCATCATTATAGATATTGTATTCCATAAACTTAGTTGATTGGGATTTCACTATTCTAGGCTCACCTTCTTTACAGTAAAAACTGTGGCCTTAAAATGGTCGAGATACCTTACTAAATAGCAATGAGCGAAACGATCATGAAATCTTTCTTTAGAAGGATTATATTACCTCAGTAAGGCAGCCCCATACACGAATGTGTTCAAGGCTGAGTTTTCAAACTTCTAGATAATTAGCTAGAATAACCCTATTTTGAATCGACTTCTTCAAGTCCTTTAGGGTGCAATTATTCTTTTCGGCAGCATACCATTTTGCTCAAAACTACTCGGTATAGTAAATTAAGTCACTATTCCAACTGATTCCAAATATTTGACAAACAGACCTTTTAGAGTCTTGAAGAACCATGTTTGTTATTATATTCTCCTCCACAATCAAATCTAACTATCTTGATAAATTTTCCCAATTGGTTCTCAAATTTCAGTTTTTAAGCAAGAACACATAACTATAAAGGGAATAATCATCAAAAAATGTCAGACTACATTTGGAATTGCATAATGCAACTGTATAAGGTCTACCGATATCTTTAAGTAACAGACTCAACAAGTCAAAAGCATAAGTTGACCTCAATATCCTTATTAGTCAACTTACCCCTGCAATAGTCTGCACATGTTCTTATATCATTATAATCTAAAATTGAGAAATGCTTTCCTTGATCAATCTCTCAACCCTAGTTCTAGAAATGTGGCTTAAACTTTTTTGTCACACAATGTATGACTTTTCATTCATCAGGATTTTTCATTTCATAACTTGTTTGGCAAGATACAAAGAAATATATATCTAATTCAGGATAAGATGCATTCTATACAAATCATATGACAAGAAAGTTGTAGACACATTCTATACAAATCATATGACAAGAAAGTTGTATCATTATGTTTTGCATTAAACAACTATTATACAACAGAAGCATTAAATACAAAACATTAACCCTCTTTGTCTAAAATTTATCAAAAGATTATATATAAAATATATCGTGTAAAACCTAAATGAACCTTACTATAGGGTTCAGTACATACATTCCCCATAAATATTACTTTTACTTCATTTTTGTAAACCATTAATTCCTCCTTCTTTTTACTTTAGCTTTATCCTAAATATGAACTACTGCATTGTGTAAGCACCTTGATTAGATGTTCCACTATATAGTCACCAAATACTTAATACGACTATTACAAATTAGATTCACAAATTGATAAGCCAACAAGTTACCTGATGGTCTCACTCTTTTCTTTTAAACCTCATATTACTAGTTTCTTTATGTCTCTAGGACCTTTACTATTATTGGATTGACCAACATTAGTAAGTGGAGAAGATTTAAACTTTCTATCTTTGAACTTGACGGATTCCATCTTAGTCTTCCCTTAAGTTGCTTCAAGGGCTATAAGAGTAGGAAACTTGAATTTCTCCTCCTCAACAACACAATGGTTTATCAAAGCATTAAGGTCTCATTCCCCATCCAACGAATAATATGTCATCACCAGATTACTAAACACTAGAAGGAGTGTATTCAGAGTTTGGTGAACAATGAAGACATCATGAAGAGGAACATTTAATAACTTTAATCTACTGTGAAGATGAATCATTCTTGAAATATACTCCATTACTCCCCCTTCTCCAGTATATCTCATGAAGAATAATTCTTTCATCAAGGCACTTGTTTTAACATTAGGTGATACTGTATACCTCTGCGAGACATTATCAAGAAATTCTTTCACTATGTTCGTGTCCAGAAGTCCACTTAGTAGATGGTCAAATATGGATCTCTTAATGGTCATCAAATATAATATTTTAGATCGATCTCAGGCTTCATAGGTTGCTTTATGAACTCTCAAGCTCATAGATGTAGGTGGAGATGACCTATCTATCCATATGACCATATTAACCTCAGTTATCTTCATAACGTTCAATACATACTCTGTCCACTTCTTTGTATTGAAACCGGTCAAGGTTTCAATAGTGACACTTGTTGACCAAAAAGGTAATTTCAAGATGATAATATTTAAATCAACACAAATGTAGGACAATAATGATATTCAAAGCCATTAAACAGTATCTTTACTGAAATTCCAATCACACATATTATGAAATACATGTAAGCTGAATACATAATATATGCAACTAGACTTTTACATAAAAATGATCAAAGTATAAACTATCAACTCTCGCGACACTACTACCTATGGACAAATAGATCATTCAAACAATGACTTTCCCTTTAAAGTAGGAACAAACGACATCTCAATAAATATGCATTGTAACTACTGTTCATGATTTCAAACATGCCCTTATAAACCAAAGAGCTGGATGGACAATGAATGAAATGTTTGTTAGTAGCGTTAGAACAACAGTAAAGAGTGGTAAGAGACTGTTTTGCAATTCTCAGAAATCTTTTCTACAAATTTTCATTCGTTCTTGATGAATTTCTAATGATATAAATGTTGATGATTCAGGTATGAGAAGTATCATGTCCATTATGGAGGCCCCGAGGAAGAGAGAAAAGCCAACTACGCGGATATGGTAGGCATAGCTAGTCTATTTTTCTTCCCATTTTTGGCATAATCGACCCACGTTCAGAAAATTAAATAGCAGGGCAGTATTTCAAGTTTTTTGCTCTTCAAAACTTGTAGTTAAACCAAAACATTTCCTTACATAAGTACTACATTTCTTGAAGAGAACATTTTCCCATATGAATGCAATTGGGAGAATTAAGTTTGCCGCTATATATGCCCCAAACTGTATATTTGACTAACACCAAGTTTCACTTATCTCATATATCTAATTGAAGCAATATGATGTCTCTATTTTTGCCAGAACTGACATCAAACAACAAGAAATTGAAAATGGAAGATGTTTTTTTTTCCACAATTTTGTCTGTCAGTTGGACTTTTAATTATCTCGGATTATTGCTAGTTAACAGCACCCATGAAAATTAAGACCTCTCTATTGGTTTACATTTATGATGGCCTCTCTATTTGCTTCTTGAGGATATTGCTTCGTAATTTGGAATGATCTTTTGCCCAATATGATTCTATTGCTTGTATCACCTAATTTAACATAGGAATGATCTACTGTTTTTCTTTTCAAGACGGCTTGATTGTGTGTCAGGCAAAGCAGCACAGCCTAGTGGGTAATTATCCTCCATATGAATTTCAGGTGAATAAATACTATGATCTTGTAACTAGCTTTTATGAGTTTGGCTGGGGGGAGTCTTTCCACTTTGCTAACAGGTACTTAAATTGTCTTTTACATTTCTTTCCTAAGTGATAGAGCATGTTTGTTTTACAGTTTTTAGTTAAATCAAATTTATGGGTTTCATTTTATTCTTGCAGATTCAAAGGGGAGTCCCTCCAAGAGAGTATCAAACGATATGAACACTTTATTGCTCTACAACTTGGCCTTAAACTGGACAAAAGGTTGGCTGCTTCATAGAGAGCTAGATAAACTAGCAAAATAGGACCTATAGCGCTAGATAAACTAGCAAAATAGGACCTATCTTATTCAAATGATTTCATCCATTGATTTCGCTTGTCATTTATTAATATTATGCAGGTGTTGGATGTCGGATGTGGAATTGGTGGACCGCTGAGAGAAATTGCTCGGTTCAGGTTTGTGAAATATTCTCCTCGCCCTATACTAAGAACAAACATT
>JANZLF010000203.1:151235-161759 GCA_026546835.1 Erythroxylum foetidum
GCATTTATATATATATATATATATATATATATATAGATGGAGCTACATGGGGCCCATGGTGCATTGGGCCCCCCAACATTTAAAAAAATTAAATATTATTATTATATATATATATAAGGACGGAATTATTTAGAGTCCATTAGTACATTGGGCTCCCCAAGATTTTATAAAATTAAATATCTGGACCCTCCTATCTTAAACTTCTGGCTCCATCACTATATATATGTATGTATGTATGTATGTATGTATGTCATGTCAATTTTAGTACCTACACTCACAACAAAAATATGTTTAAACTTACACGAGTACCACTTCCGTACGAGGCCCTATGTGATCAATTTCTAAAATATAAACTGTCGTGAGGCAGACTAGTTTTACCTTATTGATAACAACATCGTAATAATAATTCAAACTGATACAAAATAAATCGTTGATTTACACAATTAATTATTGCGTTTGATTATGATCTCGAAATTACCGTGCGCTGAATTATGATTAAACGCCTTTACGTGATAGAAGCGACATGTGCGTCCACGGCTGAATTGCCCACTGAAGATGTGTCAACGGACTATTTTGTCTACCAAAATCGGGTAAACGGGTTGTTTTCCTCATCTTCTAAGAACCATGCATAATTCTCTAATCCTCATCCTATTAACTTTTCTTTCAGTATACACACACCAATAACGCTACTTTTAACAGATATTTTAATATAATAATCTCTTATCAAAAAGGTTTTACATCCGAACGATAACTATTTCTTGAACATAGGTTTTAACTAATTGAAGCTTAAGAATAAAAACAAGACGGAAAGTGTGAATTCAAAACCGATAAGGAACGTATCAAATCAAGCATGGATAGACAAGTTCGTTTTGTTGTCAATTTATTGCTTTAATGGGATAATTTCTATTGATGTCGTTTAGTATCACTTAAAAAGACATTATATTGCTAAATGAATCTTATGACAACTACTTAAGAACTCCTAATGTACACCAAAACTGAAAGGAAAAGGTTACGTGAGACTTAGAACAAACGTATCTGCAAAGTGTTCACATGTAAAAATCAAAATGGTAACATTATTCTTCAAAGCAATGCTTCTGTAGTTAGGAATAGATGGAAGAAAGTGCTGGTTTCAATGCAAGTTTTCGATGGATGCTGACAATGCTGTTTTTGGAACCAAGCTATGAATATTTCCAAGGTGTGATTATTGCATCCATATCTGTACTCATGCTTAATTAAAAGGGTTTTAAATGATCATTAATGATCATAATAATAACAATAATAATGTAATTTATAACACATGTTTTTTAGTTTTTAAATTTTTAATAAATTAATTAAAATAATATTATATAAAAAATCTAAAATATCAAACAAATTTTTAATTCAACCCAACCTACAACAATAATACCAACACCTATTAGTAAAAATGTGAAGTCTAAAAAAGTCTAATAGTACATAATCTTATCTCTGTCAATAAAGAGATTGAAAATTTTACATGTAAAACGAAATAATGATAATATAAAATATAAATAAATATGTCTACATAAACCAATAAAAATATGTAACACATATATATAAAGCATAGTAAATATTAACAATAGAAAATAAAAAGTAAATAAATACATACATAAGAAAAATACAAGTACAAGAAAAAAGATCCGATCATTATAAGATAATAATTAAAATAAATAAGATAGTGGTCAGGCTAATTATAAAACGAGAGATTTGGAGAGAAAATGTTTAAAAGATTTAAGAGTACGAGATATTTGTCCGTATTTTAGTACCTAACCTCTTACTAAATTTAGAATCATTTAAGAACTAGACTTATATCAATGAACTAAAAGTTGATAATTTTTTTTTTATAATGTTTCAAGAGAGTTGCATGGACTGGTTAGAGCTGACGCATAACAGCCTGTTGCTAATCTGGAGTACGACAGACCAATTGCTGTCCTTCATGACCGGTGATTAAAAATTGCTGTGCGCGATCCAAACTACATAAGATCAACGTTGTCAAGTGCTATGCATTAAGGCATAATTAAGCAACTAAACCTCGCAGCCAATTTCATGTTACACGTGTACAATCAAAGGATGTCACGTGCGTCTTGTTTTTTACATTAATTGCCTTCACATGAAAAACTACCCCCTTCTCCCAATTTAATGGAATTTCGTAAGCTATTTATTTATTTATTTATAAAATAAAATATTTATATTTTTCTTTTTGATTGAAATTATATGACAAGTATAATTTTAAAATATCAATTTATAATTACATGATAACCATTTCGATATGGCTTTGTATTTAATAAAGAATAATATACGCCTCTTGAGAGGTGGTCGAATTGGTAGAGTTAGGAGTCTGGGTCAAAAAAGTTTTATGTTTAAATTCCTCTATCTACATTCTCTCGATCGAGCTTATCGTATAAGACTTGCCTAGTGTGAAGTATCCAATTGACGTAATTTGCAAGCTATTACGTCAATCCAAAGATTTACCTAGTGTGCATCCAAAAGATAACGACTGCAGATTCCTTCGTTAATAAAAAACAATATATATGCCCAATCATTTTGCGAAACTAAATTATATATAACTAATAACATTCAATAAGAGTCCCGCAAAATTGTTAGTCACGTATTTTTATTAGAGAGAATTTTATGAAAAATTGTTGATAAAATTTAAATTTTTTTGAAGCTCATGCATTTATCGTGTATCTATGATTAAAAAAATTCAATCAGTTCGACTGATTTAATCGTAAAAATCATGAATTGTCTAATTTTTAATTTAGTTTTAACTTTTTTTGTTTTATCTACTTTAATAATTTTTGTTGTTAAAAAATAGTAAATTCAATTTTATAAATTAATAAGTTATTATAAATTAAAATAAGTCAAATAATATTTATTTAACATCACCTTTGTTATTAAACTGCATAGGCTTACCTATTTTTTAAGTCATATTTAACAAATTTTAATTTTTTAATCTTTTAAAGTATTGATATTAATTAATAGCGCGTCAAACCCAAGGGGAGAGAGTCGCGCGTTTTGTTACAAAACAGGAGTCGGTGTTCAACTTAAATAGCTGAATTAAAGACAGCGAAAAATAATCGAAAACTTAAAAATAGATATTAAATTTAAAAAAAAAGAAAAAAAAAGGTCTCTATAAAAACCGACTCTCCCGCTATTTATTCGCCATTGATTCTTATCTCCTAAACGATACACGAACTAGGCTTTGAACCCATAGCTCTCCTCTCCCAACACGCACAGCCTCTTCTCCTTTAGTTTCAATATGTCTCTCACGGAGGACTCCCCTTCTCGCTCCTCCGTCATCGTCATCGGTGCTGGTTTTTCCGGTAACGTCATCTTGTTAAGCACACGTGCATACACACGTGAATATGAACGTGTTTTGTTAGTATTATAAGTGTCGTAAAGATTTTCTCTCTTATTGTATGAGTTGTCAGGTATATCGGCGGCGAGAATGTTGGCCGAGAATGGAATAGAAGATTTGTTGATCCTGGAGGCTTCTGATCGTATTGGCGGGAGAGTTAGGAAAGAGAATTTCCGCGACGTGACGGTAGAGCTCGGAGCGGGATGGATCGCCGGAGTTGGTGGTAAACAGCGTAACCCTGTCTGGGAACTTGCCTCTCAACACGGTCTCCGTACTTGCTTTTCCGACTATACCAATGCTCGCTATAATATATATGATCGGAGGTACGGTCGATTATCTTAAAATATTGGTTATTTCACTAGACATTGTAATCTTATACCTAGTGTTCTTTTCGTGTTAATTAAGTTTAGAATTTTTTTTTTACCTTTCCCTGTGATTCAGAGACCGGAATTTTGAGGTTTTCTTTTTAATCCAGTTCTTGTTCTTTCTTGATTTTCATGTTCCGAGTGAGTGCTTATAATCGGTGAATGTGTGTGTTTCAGTGGAAAAATATTTCCAAGTGGATTGGCTGCGGACTCCTACAAGAAAGCGGTGGACACGGCGATTGAGAAGTTGAGGCACCAAGAAGCAAACCACGACGGTGAAATTCTGGAACTACCTTGGTAAAACTTACGAACTCTTTAAGCAAATCACTTACGGGTTTTACTACTTGAGCTAGCTTTATAATATAGTGGATTCATTTGAGAATTTGCATTTGTTCAATAGCTCACCGGAGACCCCAATAGACCTTGCCATTGACTTTATCCTCCACGACTTTGAGATGGCAGGTCGGTTTTCTTCTCTAATTTTATTGTAAACGATGAAAACTGAAAACGGAAAGGAACTTTTTAATTGACGCGTGTAACTGATGAATTGGGGTTTTGTTACAGAGGTGGAGCCAATCTCAACGTATATAGATTTTGGAGAACGTGAATTTCTTGTGGCAGATGAAAGAGGCTATGAGTATTTGCTGTATAAAATAGCTGAGGATTTTCTGCTTACTTCGGAGGGTAAAATGGTGGACAGTCGCCTCAAACTTAATAAGGTAAATACAAAAATTAAACCTGCTTTCTTTGACTGCGAATCTCCTGTTGCTATTGGTTTGTTCGTTTGTTTTTACTTTTAGAATTATCAAATCATAAGTTGAAAAGTTTAAAAAAGGGGTACAAGATAAAGCGTTTTTAGCTGTTCAGTGGAGGAAAAGGAACAGGGACAATTGGTGAAGAAGGGCCTAAACTCTGTTATGTAAATATGTAGTCATCCACTGCTATCTTCTTACTATAGTGATTGATTGACCCACTTTTGGGGTTCGCTGATAGTGACTTCCTGTGTCTTATCTACTTTTTTTTTTAATGTTATTTTGCGATTTTCCTCTTCCCCACGATTAGAGTCTTTTTGCTTTGGAGTTTGGAGTCAACCGGTTTCTGTTCTGCATTTTTCTGGTGACATGATTTTGTTTCTTCAATCAGCTTTTAGTTTTTGAGTTTGGTAAACCTGGAAGTTATTACCTTTACCTTTATGTCGAATTCATTTCATCTTGATGGCAGAATGGGAAGACTTTTTAGAGTTGATTTTTCTGGTTGATATGCAAACCTGAAGAAGGTGACAATATAGCTAAGTTGAGAGAAGAGAAATCCATAGAATAAGTAGTGGTTCAGAAAAAAAAAATCAAGCAACAGTTCGGCTATAAATTGGTGGACGTCCACATTTATGGCTAGCATAAATTGGGTTCGTTGAGTTTCTTTTAAGTTTTACTCGTTTTCAAACCAACAACTTACATAGTCAAACCTTAGAACTTCGGTCCTTCTCCGTGACTCTGTAGTTTAATGACAAAAGCCAACTTTCAACGAACTTTTCTTGAGTTAATAACTCACCAAACATGACAGGTTCAATCATATAGCCATGAATTGCCACAATCTCAGCTATCCTTCAATCAGTAGGTCCAATTATTTCTTATGAATGTCTTAAGCAACTTGCACCACTCTGTACAGTGATTTGTAATGACCAAAAGATGATACCCAGGAGGTTGAGATGTCAAGTCAAAGTAAAAACATGAACAGAGATAGTATTGTCCATTTATTCATTTAATGTCTTCCTCCTGTCTTTGCTTAAATTGGCTCTAGATTCAGAAAACAGACAGCCTTTTTCTTACGCCACAACCTAAAGCATACTATAGTGGTTTTCTTTGCAGAAATCCTATAAGATAGAAACTGAAACATAATATATTAGAGTTTTGTTATTCTTTTTTGTCTTCTTGAGTAGTTTAACAATCACTTTAGAAAATTGCGTTGCACATGTTTTAGTGGTTTGACTTGAAAGATTCTCAATTTCCTCAATGATTTTACTATTGATTTAACCATCTTTTAATGACATTAGTTTTTGTTTTTTTTTTTCTCTATCCAAAGCTTCTTGAATGCTGCACATTTCTCCAGACGTTCATATGACTTAAATGATTTTTTTGCATGGATTTGGGGCAGGTTGTTCGGGAAATACAGCACTCGAGAAATGGCGTCACGGTGAAAACAGAGGATGGTTGCGTTTACGAAGCCAATTATGTGATTTTGTCTGCTAGCATAGGCGTCCTTCAAAGCGATCTCATTTCTTTCAAGCCGCCCTTGCCCGTACGTCTCATCTTCCTTCTTTTAACGAAAAGTTTATTCCTGTTAGTTTTCTCATCAAAAGCTTTTTATCCTAACAACTAATCCGGCACCGCCTTGATCTTTTCGCCGAAATAGCAACTTGGGAGTTGGGACATTATTTCAACTTGTTAAAAAAATGATGCAAGTAGTGGTAGTTTGTCATCTCCACGTCAGTCATGGTGTCAACATTACATGTCATACGTTGTATAAAAGCCACTGGTTTCACTCCCTCGTTTGACACCTTTCAAGTTTTGTTTAAAGTTGAAGCAATCCAACAACTGAAGTGAGTTGAAGTTTTGTCCCTGTACACAGATGTGATCACTTGTATGATTCTCGTGTCTTCAATGTGCATTTACCATTTCATGTCTCAACCATTGAACGCAAGGGATCGATAGGATAACCCTAGGTCCTTAGGTATGGGTCCCTATACCATAGGAGTCCCCAGATTTTGAGATTTCAGGACTGTCCCGTAACATTAAATAGG
This sequence comes from Erythroxylum foetidum, assembly GCA_026546835.1. NCBI lineage: Eukaryota > Viridiplantae > Streptophyta > Magnoliopsida > Malpighiales > Erythroxylaceae > Erythroxylum > Erythroxylum foetidum. The sequence goes on from JANZLF010000203.1 coordinate 157,771, forward strand.
CTCTGACGATGAAACAAGTCAAATATCTCAGGGCAGCTAGTTTCTGTATTAAACTATACTTTTAGCTGCTATGATCATAGAATTTCGAGGTTGCTTACTGGCTACTGCCTCTGAAGTAGCAAATACCAGGCAGGATTGTTGCAAGAGTAATCCCATAGAATTGTCAATCCACAGGCTACCGTTGGGTTGCCCTTTTTAAGCTGGACCATCTTATTTGTTTCACCATGTGTAATGCCTTTTGCGGGTGCAAGTTGCAGTTTTTAATACTATAGTGGGACAGTTGTAGTTTCCCTTTGATGTGAACTAGCTATCCTGATGGGAACTAAATTACAATGCTAGGGAGTAGGGACAGATCTTCCAAGCCTAAGTTTTGACGAGAGTACACTGTCAAGTTAAGTGGCGATACGGTCCATATCGCCTTTGATACAGGTGTAGAACTCTGGCCTCGATAGCTTGAAAAACTAAAAAAATGAAAATTCCCTAGTTACGTGGAGTTTGTTACTTCATTTGTGATAGTTAGACATGAACGCCAGGGAGGGAACCAGTGGGCTGATCTTTACTACCGTATTAAGTTTTTGCTAATATTTCCATATCCATATGTTTGTTTCCTTTTGTTAGTGGTCCCAAAACTGAGAAAGATCGGCTTGGTAGGAAGTTTTCCATTATCACATTCTTTGCTTTTGGGCCGCATTATTACTAATAAAGTGAAAAATAACGACACAGAAATGGAAAACTGAGGCCATCCAGAAATGTGATGTGATGGTGTACACCAAGATTTTCCTCAAATTTCCCCACAAGTTCTGGCCTTGTGGTCCCGAGAAGGAGTTCTTCATCTATGCCCACGAGCGAAGAGGATATTATACGTTTTGGCAGGTTGGTAACCATTAAAACTATTTTGTGCCCAATTCATAAATTTTGCATATGATTTACAAATGAATAGTTGATTGAATGACTAGCAGTATCTCAAAGTTATTTAAGCGTTTAGCAGTTCCATTTACGAGGCCTTGGAAACCGTATCATGGGATTGATAGGATAATCTTTTAAATTGTCTCTAGTCATCATCAGATGAATCCTGTGGTTTGAAAATGAGCAAGCAGAGTCTACTTTATTTGATTTTAAAATAACCCGTCCCTTTCTTTGACATGTCATTGATTGATGCTAATCTTTGCTGTTTCGACTTTTCAGTAAGTTGCTTGTCTTTTGCTTTGGGCTGTGACTGCCTCTTTGCTTTTGTGTTTGTTTTGATTAAATATGATGAAAATTTGTGAAGCTTCCTTGCATTTTTTTGCTTTTATTTCTTTTGTATGATTCTCCTACATGCAATGTATATGATATTCGTGTGTCGTTGTCTTAGAGCTGGCATTAGTAGCTGTACTGAGCAAACTAATCTATGACTTCCAACCTATACTCGTATTGGCAGCTTATGTATAGGAGATGATCCCTTTCAGAGTTCAGGTCCATTTTATAACATGTGACGTGTGATCTTCATGTGGAATCTATACTATATTATAATCTTTTGATGTGATCGAAACAGATTTTGTTTCTATCACAACAAAAACGCTTTTAACTTGATATGAGAAATACGTTCCATTAATCAAACTCCAACTCTCCAAGCTGGATTCTGATCTGTTATTTTGTCATCAGCACATGGAGAATGCATACCCTGGTTCCAATATCCTGGTTGTGACGTTGACAAATGGGGAGTCGAAACGTGTCGAGGCTCAGTCTGATGAGAAGACATTGGAAGAGGCCATGAGAGTACTAAGAGACATGTTTGGACCAGACATACCTAATGCCACCGATATACTTGTGCCCCGCTGGTGGAACAACAGATTCCAGCGTGGCAGCTATAGCAACTACCCCATCATTTCAGACAATGAACTAGTTACTGATATCAAGGTTGGTAACCTATCTCACTGTCTCTTCTGTTTCATGGATGCTGATGCTGGTACATAGTTTATAGGTAATCTGTCCGAATTTCACTGATATTAAAAACAAAATGAAAACAGGACAGATAAAGAAATACTCAAAAGTTGTGAATTTTTACTCATATTAGCTGAGCCTGAGACTGTTTTGTTCAGGCACCGGTAGGACGGATCTTCTTTACAGGCGAACACACTAGTGAAAGATTCAGTGGCTATGTCCATGGAGCTTACCTTGCAGGTGAGAATACGGACTGGTTTACACACACTAGTGTGCTTTTTAGCTTCTTTAGTTCTATTATCTCTAATATAATGAGCTTGAACTAGGCATTGAGACAACCAAATCACTGTTGTTAGAAATGAGAAAAGATGACGACAGGAAAAGTGAGAGCCAAAGCCAGTCGTTTCTGCTAGAACCCTTACTAGCTCTGACAGAATCATTAACTCTCACACAGGCGGAGCCAGTCCCAAAGCTACACAAGTGTGATATCCGGACACAGCTATATCTTAGTGGCAAGCTTGGAATCCCAGAGGCAATATTATGACTATATGAACCTAAGATTGAAACGAACCCTCATGATTACGATAAAGATGAAGGTATAACAACCTATGAGATGGGTTTGGACTCGGAATCAGTTCAGACAGACCTTGATAATGCCATGATCAGCCCTCGTTGCAGGGTAATGAAATGAAGAAGATGCAACCAAACCACCCAAGGACTGCAAGGTAATCACAAAAAGGGCGTGTCTAAGGTGCCATGATTAGTCCTTGCTGGAGGAACTAAAACTATGAAAGATCAAACACAGAAATGGTTTCTATTTCCGAGAGAGCTGCATTAGGCATTCAAATGTAATAATTGGTTCATTGTTAAATGGAAGATCTAGAGAGAAAAGCTCATCATATAACCATAGGTTTCAGGCCTATTGGTCCATGGATAAGAAGTCTATGGATTTAGCTATAGTTTTCTAGACCAAGTTAATTACTACTCTCAGAATCAAGTATATAATAAGAAGTCAGACTGGATTATTCATATGTTATGAAGAACATGACTGAAGCAGAAGTGAAGCATTCAAAAATTTTCATTGAGGATCAATTTGTAGAAGAACTGTTGTTTTTGCAGCATTATCACTAACTTATTGCAGAGCTTATAAGCCAAGATATTGATGAGCAATGTAAACGGTAATGCATTGGAAAAATTATAAGGCTGGAATTGCAGATGTATGTTTATTATCTAATATTATATGCAATAACTGTAAAATTTCAATAGAAAATTCATAATTAAATAATAAGACAATTTAATTGATATTACGACGAAGTATTAAATTGCATTAAATTATTTTATAAATTTGAATTGAGTTTAAAACTTGAATTGTAGAATATTAGGGTATGTTTGGTTGTGGGTTTATCGACGAGATGGAATGAAATGTAATATTATTCTATCGTTTAAGATGAGAGTTTATAATATAATGAAATGTAATATTATTTTATCATTTGGGATGATGGTTTATAATGAAATAGAATGAGATGGAAGATGAAGGTTTCATATCACATCTCATTTCATCTTAAATAGTAAAAATGAAAAATCTTGGGAGGTTGAGGATGAAGTGTAAACTAATGAACAAATTTACATTATATTACATTATAAATCCTTCATTCAAATAACATTTCAAAATGAATTCTTCCATCATTCCCTCTCAAATAATAATTTTTTAATATTACATCTATTTATACTTTATTTTAATTTATTTTATTCCATTAAAAATTTTACGTCCAACCAAACATAATATTTGTGTTATTATCCATACCTGATAAAGAGGCTCTTTTGAGAAGAACCACGTATTGTTACAAGTTAAATCACTAAATATTTAAGATTAATTAACAAATTTCAATAAATTGAAATGAAAATAAGAAAATGGCTGACATTATCGAGTATGGTTTAGTCAAAGAACTGAAGTGACAGTCGCACACCATTCTCTACACTTGGAAGAAGTGTAAATCATCTAGGCAGACATGGCATGTATTTCATACATGATATAACGTATAAAACACATGCAGAAATCAACATAT
>JANZLF010000206.1:61152-78348 GCA_026546835.1 Erythroxylum foetidum
AGGTTGAGGAACCAACTAGGTTACTCACCTGCACTTCCGAGCTACAGCCTGGAAGTCCCAGCAATATCCGTGGAATCGCGATCCATCGGAGCCTCTATAACAATCAAATAGTTCCAATTACTAATGCACATTCAATAATTATTCAATGATGCACATGCTCTCAATAACAGATGTACAATGTCTATTCATGATTTTCCCGGTGCTATTTCCCAATTATCACTTTCTTTAACACTTTCTATTTTTCCACTCAATCAATCACTAATGACTCAATTTCACTTTGATAACATGATTCAGAACTCCCCAATTTCAATTCTAATAGCCAGTCAAGTATCCAATCATATTCGTTAGGGTATTATCTCAAAATTAATATCGCTATTCTCTAGATCAAATTCACCTATAAGCACAATTCCTAAAATTCCCACTAGCATTGGAATGATTTCACAGTCTCACATTATAACTCAATTATCAAGAACACCCCTTAGGTTAAAATACAATCACATTCTTAACGCTCTTTCACTAATCGGGATTCTCACAATTTAAATTCAAACCTTCATTCTTTTCCTCATTTGTAGACCTCTTTATCTAGATCACAACGAATCAAACGTCACCTCAATTGGAGGTCTACACTAGAAGTTATGCCTCAAAAACCTAATTGAATCACTTCAGAAATTTTCCCCTCGCCGCGACTCCAAGCCGATCGTCGCGACGTATGGGTCGCTCGCCGCGGCGCACGAGAAGACTCGTCGTGACGCGAATTTTCCACGCTCTTCGTGACGTTCAACTAGGCTCGTCGTGGCGCACGCTCGTCGCGACGTCTATATTATTTTCTCGTCGCGACGTGCGAGCCCTGGTTCGTCTTCTCCGATCGCTTTTCGCCATTTTCTCTCTCTAACAACCCTAACTCACAACCAACTACCACAATCTCTTATATTTAATCCCATGAATGCATTTAACACATAAATAACAACATTAAAACCAAGATACTTACCAAATGGGGCTCAAATCTTTGAATCTCCGAAAATCCCTAATCCTTAAACATCCACGGTTAAGCTCTCGAAGCCATGCCAAAACATCATCTTCCCTAGGGTTTAGGCTGGGATTTGCACAAGGAAGAAGAAGCATACATTAAACCAACGATCGATCGCGCCAGGGGGAAGAACGGAAGATCGATCGATGGGAAGAATTGCCCTAGAGAGAAAACGAATTTTCTCTGACAATTTCAAACCTCAAATATATAAAAGGTAAACACTTAAGCCTCTTGTCTCTATCCTCAAATCTCTTTCTCTTTTCGCTTTCATTTCCGGTCCAATTCATCTCCAAATTTCACTGATTCGACATAAAAATTCCAATATCACAAATCTAAATTTTCCATTACCACGTACCCATTATTCTAGCACTATAAAATCAATCTGTCCGACATTCGAAAAATTTCCGGTCCGGACATTTTCTCTCAAATTGCCAGAAAATTCCGAAGAATCACTATCAATTGTTAACCACTCTAAAACATTTCCAATTCATAATTTCAAACACAATAAATCACAATCACATCCAACTATCTCACAAATCACAATTTCTATCACATTCACAAATCAAATATCGGGAAATTATCATGAATGCATGTACTATATGTGCATGTACCAATTGACTCATGACCTCTAAAATTAGAGGCAAAAATAAATGCTCAGTCGATAATGTGCGGTACAGACTTAACCCATCTCACTTTACCAAAGTAATCTTCCCATCGGTGACGGGATGTTACAATTCTCCCCTCCTAAATAAAATTTCGTCCTCGAAATTTCATACACAACTAATCAGAAAGGCGGGGGAGTCTTTTCACTCATTGATTTTCTGTTTCCCACTTAAATCGCTACTCGAGTAATTTCTGCTAATGAACTGAAATCAATACGATCAGTTAACCATTCACTTTTTCCGTACTCAACACTGTCTCACTATTTCATTAAAATTATTCGCAATTCGTCACTTTCAATATTAATAACACATATATCGGATCCGAACAATATTTCCTAATCCTGTCTATGTGACAATTTGGATCCGAAACCTCTTTTACCGAATTACCAATCCATAGTTCAATTCACATCACAGTCACATAGAGGTCACTTATAACGAATTTAGTTTCTCCAATTTACTCTCTGATCCTCATCTAAGTGCATCTATACCGTAGTGATACACTTGGAAATATCTCATTTATCGATTAACAGATTATATCTCTTTTTAGTGCTAAAACACTGATCACATAAGATTCTAATAACCTCGATCCACTCAAATCATTTCCCTTTTTCTAGGATTTCTCAATTCTATTTCGAATTCAATTATTCATTAACATAATACACTACTCTCATAAAACAATTACTGTACTCGCAATTCAATCTAGACTACACATCGATCTCATGTCCCTATAAATTCCAAACATATCAGTTTCACATTTATCTCCAACAGTTAAAGCTGTTGGTCACTCTCACATATAATCATTCGACTTTTCATTCTAAATCATCAATTTCTCTTTCGATGCACTCTTACGACCATATCAGGCTCTGATCGTTCTTTGCAATTTCTTTAACAGCCTCTTGAGTGGGTAATACCCAAATTTCTTAATTTGAACTATACATATCACTACCTTTAACAATTGGAGTCAGTTACAATTCCTCAATAAGGTTCACAAATTTCACACACCTTAATTTGGTCTTTGCCAATTCTTTATATATATACAACTGATTTAGAATTCCAATAGCTCATAACACTTTCTTTTTGCCCTTTTTCCGGTTTGACTGCTTACACTCAAACACAACACACTTATACTTAATAACCTTGATGCCAAATTTTCGCTATTAACTTTCTGCTCAATCCTTTAAATTGCATCACTGTCTTAACTTTGCGACGACTTAATCATTTAATTTAATTTTTTTTAAACGTTCAAATTCCAAAATATCTCGATCACTATTGATTTGCATATCCATGGATATATCCATAACATTTCTATACAATTAAAGTCTCCAAGCTCTCACAGCAACACTCAGTACAACAATTTTCAATTCACCAATCACAATACGGTCCATGACGTTATACTTATCTCTCGATACCTGAAATCACTTTGCACTATATCAACAAATTGCCTCATAACTTTTTCTGAGACATTTCACTAAATATTGCAAAATCTCCAATTTAATGCAATACGATCAGCACTTGAGTTGAACTTTTCGCCAAATATCTCTTTCACAATCATCAGTCACACCATTCACACAATTTTTTTTCAAACAGTTTGGCAAAGCTAAAGCCAGGAAATCTTTGACAATTTCTGGATAGATCCAGCACTTAGTTAGTTCTCAATAACCCGATGTGCCATACTCGCATACTAAATCATTCAATATTCATTTGATCAGATTAAGATTCACTCTTATGAAACTTGCATGATTTACAATTTCCTCAACTATGCCAATTTATGTTCTTCACTTTTAAATGCACTTAATCGATCATCGATGCTCATAGTCGCTTTCCAATTTGAATACAATTGAGACACTTTACTCTTCAGTAGTACACTAAATTCCTTATACCCATATTCAATTCGTATAGCTCTCTATAGATCGATTGTCTCCAATGAGGAACAATGTTCTCATAACTTTCTCAGTTTCATCATAACACATTTATCAAATCACTTTTGGACTTGCAGAACACAATTACACAAAACATACACAAATCTATATTCTTCTCATATTCTCAATTAACATTTCCTTAATATTCAGAAATTCTCTTTCACAATCAGAATCATCTCCTCAACATCATGTACACTTTTTCAGTAACGTATTTTATCTCTTCAATGTTCACTCTCAAATCAAAATATCGGATCAACTAAACCTTATCACTCATTAACATTGTTCATAAAAAATTGTCAATCAACTGTTTCCCATCACTATTTTATCAATCACTCTTAATACCTCGAGAAAGTCAATTTCGATTACGCAAAAAAAAAAATTTCAATGAGAGCAGTTCATGCCATGCCTTACAAGATCAGAACGTCTCTTATAATGAGGCTCTATAGGGCATTTAAACCATTTTATTTACTCTAATATCTTGTAGGCATTGCTATAATCATCACATCTTACCTGAAAATACATTCACATCAATTGACCCAGTCGTAGCTCATACTACTAAAAACACTTTAATCCCTTTTTATATTCGATAACCTTTCTCTTTTTGGTACCAGTTTTCGATCATTGGGACTTCGCTATACTCACGTCCCTCATTTATTCCCTCAAGCTCATTGCTTGCATTAATATCATTACCAATTTCACTTCTTTCCCAATTTATTATCATAAACACCTTCAGTCTATAAGAATCAAAATAGCAATTATCCACTAACTCATTAATTGCTTCCCATGCCATCTTCACAAATAAGACACTTACGCTTAATATTTTTGCTTGTCACGGGCTCCCATGATCAGGTGTGTACTCACTTAAGCAAATCCGCTGAACTCTAATCACTTTTTATCTGCCATTATCAGTATTTCACATTCTAATCTTTTCATAATTGTCTCATGTTCACGAACTTTTCACACTCAAATCAATATCATAACTGTATACAATCATTCTTGATTTCTCACTAAGATAATTGATTCTCAGTCATAAATCATGATTCATAACTCTCATCACGATAATCGATCCCAATTGTAACTTCTCTCTATCATGGAACACTTTATTTTCATCACATTATACACTTGACCTCTTGCCATTTCTATCATATTTCTATTTTCATTTTCCTCTCTCAATCCACAATTATCACTTTATTTCTATCTCACATTTAAAGATATACTCAATAAAACTTTCATATCGCATTTCATAATATAACCGCCGATACCAGTACACAAATTTTCACTTATCAAATCAAACCATATACTCTTTTCGAATTCCATGATGTACACAACTTCCTTTTATCACATTCTCACACATTATCATTTCTCTCACTATTTCTAACCGCTTAGACGACTGATACATGCTCATGCATGTGACTCATATGCTAGACTGGGGATCAATTGTCACTGTCTGCTGTGACATATCTTAGATGCATGCACTTGACACATTTTCAGAAAGCCCATGTAAGATTGTACTTCTGGGCTCTGATACCACAAATGTAGCACCCCACTCCCGCCAGACCCGAACCCGATATCGATGGTGATATCCGAGCCCGTGCCCCGCGAAGGTGGCGTACTAGAACAATCACTGCAATTCAAAACTCAGAAAATATTTCTCTCTTTACAAAAATCAATCACATGCGCGAAAATCAGTAATAATTTGGGCCCGATTTAGAACGAAAACAATTTCAATATGCCTAAATCTCAATTATAAAAAGGCACTCAATAGTGCTCACCCATTTCATATACAGCGATGCATGACCCAGCTGGGCCCAATGTCATCTCTGACACTTTCAGAAATTACAATTCACTCACACACTAAACAATTAGGCCCACTGAATAAAAATCACAAATCTGTAAATTTGTGGAAATACAATACACACAAGACAACACTATACTAATGCAGACGCGAACTGATCCCGACATCGAACTCTGACTCGCTTGCGGTAATCATACTCCCGTTTGTCCAACGGGGTACTCTTCGATCCCTGAAAAATAATTACAATACTGGTGAGTTTGCGAACTCAATGAGAAACCATCATCGATGGTTCACCCAACTCATGCATATATATTCAATATATCACATACTCACAATTCACAATTTGAACACTATCAAACAACTTCACATTTCACTATAATCACAAATTAAACATATCACTGAGCAATTATCACATTTCACTTCATCTCATACCTTGCCACTTTTACACATATAAGGCGTATCGCCTTTCACACTATTCACAATTTATCACTCATACGTATTGACAAATTTCACAACACAGTTAGGTGCTTAATGTATGCAATTTCTCATTTTATGACACTGTTGTGACTGAGCGTTATCACTGTCCCGATTCGGGCACTTTTCACACTGATCACATTTTCGGCGAGTAGGAGAGCCCTCTGGGTATGCACTACTGCCTACTCGCTTTAGGGATAGGAGAGCCCTCTGGGTATGCACTATTCCCTTTCACAATAATCATATTTTAGGCAAGTAGGAGAGCCCTCTGGGTATGCACTACTGCCATTTTGGCCTGAGGCCCATTCACTGATTATCGAGCTTGAAGCTCTGATCATTAAGCTCCAGTCACAACTGTTAAGTTATCACTTATATTCATGCTTAGCATGCACTAACACATACACAGTCACTAGCACATTTATCTCACTTCACTCGCTTGTCAAAATCGAAACACTTACTCATCATTCTTTACACTGATTCACAATCTCACTATCAAAACACTTACGCATAATCTCATACACTGGTTCACAATCTCATACACTCACATTTGCACAGACAATAATTTATATCTCACTCAGCACGTATAGTCACAGTCTCAACACATTCATATACAACACTCTCATGGTCAATACTTTACACTAGCATAATCACTAAGACTTATCACATTTAGCTCATTCACTTCACATTTATATCACTCACTTTTACACTTAATTTACACACATTCACAGCACATTTAACCACATAAAAGCTGAGAAACCAACTAGGTTACTCACCTGAACTCCCAAGCTACCTTTCGGGAAGTCTCAGCACTGCCCGTGGAATATCGATCCATCGGAGCCTCTATAATATTCAAATGATTTCTCAATTACTAACATGCACGATTAATCGAATTCACTGATGCACATGTCTAAATTCGCAATTATATGATGCATATTCATGATGTCCAGCGCTCTAATCCAATTCCACTATCTCTCACTTCATAGTCATGATTCACTATTCACTAGGTCAAACTCATTCATTAAGCCCTCACTTATAACTTCAATTGTCAAAATATGACTCTTAAATTTCACTAAGGACTAAAATTGGCTCTCTTTCGATAATTAAAATCTCGATGATTAATTTCAAACTCTCAATCTCTATCACAATCGTAGACCTCTTTTTCTAGTTCACAACGAATCAAGAATCGTCTCAATCAGAGGTCTACACTAAAAGATATACCCTAAAAACCAATTCAATTCCATCTCACTTTCATTCTTCGCCGCGACTTCTCAACTCTCGTCGCGGCGCACAGGGAACGTTCGCCGCGGCGCGGCGTGAAGTCCATTTCACACCTACGTCGCGACGTCCTCTGCCCTCGTCGCGGCGTGGAATTTCGCCTGCTTCGCCGCGACGTCCCAGCTATTTCCACGCTCTTCGCGACGTCAATTAACATTTAATTTTATTCGTCGCAACGTGCGACTGGTTCGTCTCCTCCGAATCGCATTTCCGCCATTAATGCTCTCTCTCTCAAACCCATTAACACTCTCAACTACTCTATCACTCAGATTTAACACTATAAATGCCATAAATGTTAAAAGCAACCATAAATACAACATTAATCACAATAAAACTTACCAAATCAACGATCAATCGGAACCCTAGAAAAATCGCAAAGTCCGAAATCCTCCAAGCTTCAATCTATCGCTGAATCACTCTCAAATCTCAGCCCTCATCATCTTCCTCCAACTTCTAACAGCTCTTTAACCTCAATGAAAGGAACAAACGAAAACCTCCAAGGAAGAAGCTCACGATCGTCGACGGTGAACAAGGGAAAGGGGAAAAATATCTTAAACCCTAACTCCCAAACCTCTTATATATATATACTCAGGGCTAATTTCAACTGAGATTCAAAATCTATCAGTCCTCAAATCACTTAATTTCAATCTCAAATTTCAATGGCTTATCACAATAATTCTCAAACTCATAACTCTAAATTTTCAAGCCACTTTCCACTCACTTTCGGAACCAAAATCTCAATTATCAATCTCTAGGCCATTTTTTCGGTCCGATCACATAACTCTAAAAATTCCGGAAAAATTCTCATAAATCCACAAAAATGTGAAACACTCGCTCCCAGGCTCAATTCTCAATTTCCGATTCTCTGTAACTCAATAAACCATATCTAACACTTTATCTCAAAATTCACTATTTCACTTATCGCTTAATTCTCAATAACTCACACAATTTTCACAGTTCACAATTCGACTCATAATCACAGTCAAATGCTGGAACAATCATGAATGCATGTCACTATTTATGCATGTGGAATTAATCTCATTTATCACTGATGAGGCAACTATACGTGCAATTCAATTATGAATGCACTCACTACTCAATCCATCCGAATTACCGATATGCCCTCACATCGGTAATGGGATGTTACAGTTACTATTCACACATACGTACGGTTACTGTAGCAAGACACTGTTCACCGACACTGACACTGTTCACAATTCACTATGCTATACTGTTCACCGTCTTCAACCTTCGACTTCTGAAACTTCTTCTTCTTCTTTTTTTCACTTTCCTCTAACTTCTTCACCTTACAACTATCCTATTTAGCAATTCTAACCTCTCAGAATTATCCTAAGCTTCAAACATGATAAATCTAAACAAAAACACAAACAAAGATGTAACTCGCGTATGATAAACTAACCGTTAAATTCTACTTATCAGCTTTCCAAAGAAAACTCCAATAGCAGGAATTGGTGAGTGAATGGCTTCGCTAACTCTACTGATAGATGGGTAAGGGAGGCATTCGGTGAGGAATAAACGATAATTGTTCGATTTAAATCGTTGCGTTTAAGGTTTAGATTGCGATACAGCTAATAAACGGCTAAGATCCAAATAGTAATAAATAACCAAAAACATTATTATGAATTCTTATTTGTAACAATTACCCAAAAATTCCAGAAACCTTCCGAAAATTTACCAAAATTCCGTCAGAAAATAATGACTCTCACAATAAATTGTCAACTCAAAACTAATCCTCCATGAATTTCTAAAAATATTTGAAGTATACAAAAATTACAAAAATTATAATAATATTGTCCAAATCAATCCGAAGTTTCATGAAACCAATTAACTCGGAAAATGCCATGAATGCATGCCAAAATACTTATGCACAATTTAAGCCAATAGTTAATAAGTTAATAAGCAAATAACATACATAATTCATACTAAATTCCTTTAATATTCTAACCCCTAATGTGAGGCGTTACAAAAAGCTTGTTGGTGAGTGTTGGCAGATAACGGCAGCATGTTTTCGATATGGCTCATATGAGCATCAGATTAAAGATTGTGTTGAGATGTTGGAAACACAGTTTGTAGCTAGAGGAGGAAGTATGATTGAGACTACAGTTCAGGAGAGTAGAGCTGGCAGACTTGCATAGAGAGGCAGAGGTAGAGGTAGGACTCAGTCAACAGGGCCTAATGTCAGGAGTGAGGTGCGAAGCAACCTGTCGCAATCTTAGGTCAGGGTCTATGTTATTACCAGACAGGAGGCACAAAACTCTCCAGATGTAGTAACAGGTGTGTTGAATGTTTTTAATTTTGAGGCATATACACTGGTAGATTCAGGATCTACACATTCATTCATTACCCCGCATCTGTCATCTAGATTGCATTGTGAGCGAGAGATACTGAAATTTGGGTTGGTAGTGAGCACTCTAGTGGGTAGCACAATAGTGATTGGTGAGGTATGTAAGAGGTGTATAGTTCGAATTGATCAGGCAGAATTAGAAGCTGATTTGATTATATTGCAATTAAGAGAGATAGACCTCATCTTAGGCTTGGACTGGCTCAATGCTCATAGGGCAGTGATGAATTGTTATTCTAAGGAGGTAGTGCTTAAATCCCCTAATCAACCAAGAGTGGTGTTTCGAGGAGTTAGTCAGGCAATGCCAGCCCAACTAATTTCATTTCTTAGTGCTTCGAGATTGATCCGAGGTGGATGTGAGGCTTATCCAGGCCACGTTGTGGATACTCGGAATGAACAAACCATTCAGCACATTCCAATTATTAGAAAATTTCTGGATGTGTTTTCGGCTGAACTACCGAGATTACCCTCAGATAGGGAGATAGAGTTCACTATTGATATTGTCCCAGGTGTTGCTTCTATATCAATTCCTTCATATAGGATGGCGCCTGTTGAACTAAAGGAATTGAAAACCTAATAACAGGAGTTGTTAGATAAGGGTTTCAAGGCCTAGTATGTCACCTTGGGAAGCTCCGGTATTGTTTGTAAAGAAGAAGAATGGCACTCTGAGATTGTGCATTGATTACCGACAGTTGAATCGGATAACAGTTAAGAATAAATATCCACTACCGAGAATTGATGATTTGTTTAACCAGTTACATGGAGCTCAGGTTTTCACAAAGTTAGACTTGAGATCGGGATATTACTAGTTGAGGATAGCTGAGGCAGATGTTCCCAAGAGTGCATTTAGAACTAGATATGGGCACTTCGAGTTTTTGGTAATGCCATTTGGATTGATTAATGCTCCGATAGCTTTTATGGCATTGATGAATAAGGTATTTTAACCTTATTTAGATCAATTTGTAATTGTTTTCATTGATGACATTTTGGTTTACTCGAGGTGTAGAGAAGATCATATGGCACATCTGAGATTGGTTCTTCAGACAATGAGGGAGAAACAGTTATATGTCAAGTTCAACAAGTGCAAATTTTGGCTTGATCGAGTAGTATTTCTGGGTCACATCATGTCTAGATAGGGCATTCATGTGGACCCAAAGAAAATAGAAGTAGTAATGAAGTGGGAGGCTCTGAAGAATGTGTCTGAGATTCGAAGTTTCCTTGGATTAGTCGAGTATTATAGAAGCTTTGTCAAGGAGTTTTCACTGATTTCAGCCCCTATGATAAAACTTCTGAGAAAGAGTGTGCCTTTCAGATGGAGTGATGATTGTCAGAGGTATTTTGAGAAGCTAAAGTATCGGTTAACTGCAGCACCTGTGTTAGCTATCCCACCGGGTTCTGTAGGTTATGTTATGTATAGTGATGCGTCGCATCAAGGTTTAGGATATGTGCTAATGCAGAATGGTAAAGTAATAGCATATGCATCAAGATAATTGAGGCCCCATGAATTTAATTGTCTAGTTCATGTTCTGGAGCCAGATATAGTTGAATATAAGATAGAGAAGATGGATTGAATTGTTAAAAGATTATTATTGTACCACTGAGTATCATCCTGGCAAAGATAAAGTTATAGCTAATGCATTGAGTAGGAAATCATACAGCAGTGTGACACAAGTATAGTTATCGAGGTTATCGAGCCTAGTTCAATTGAGAGCATTGAATGTTGAATTAAATTTGGAGAAAAATGATACACTGATAGCTACCTTGCAGTTAAGACTTGTTTTGGTTGAAAGAATCAAAGAGGCTCAGAGCAGAGATCTAGATTTAGTGAAGTTAATTGAGAAGTTGAAGGTGAATCTAGATTCTGAGTTTGACGTGAGAGATGATAATTTGAGGTTAAAGCAAAGATTATGTGTGCCTAACGTTGATAATTTGAGGAAAGAGATTTTAGAGGAAGCATATTTAGCAGCTTATGCTGTGCATCCTGGTACTACCAAGATGTATAACACGCTGAAACAACATTACTGGTGACCTGGTATGCAAAAACAAGTAGCGGAATTTGTTTCTAAGTGTATAACTTGCTAACAGGTTAAGGCCAAACATCAGGCTCCAGCTGGGAAATTACATTCGTTACCTATTCCAGAGTGGAAATGAGAACGAATCACGATGGATTTTATTATGGGTTTGTTGAGGACTCTGAGACAACATGATGCCATTTGGGTCATTGTGGATAGACTGACCAAATTGGCTCATTTCTTCCCAGTGAAAGAAAATCTTTCACTAGATCAGTTAGCTTAGCGATATGTGAATGAGGTTGTGAGGTTACATGGGGTTTCAGTGTCCATAGTTTCGAACAAGGATCCTAGATTTACCTCAAGATTTTGGGGTAATTTGCAGACAACTTTGAGTATCAAGCTAAATTTCTGTATGACCTTTCATCCTCAGACAGATGATCAGAGTGAGAGAACAATCAAGATTGTCAAGGATTTGCTCAGAGCTTGTGTTTTGGAGTTTCAGGGAGCATGGGATAAATATATAGCTTTGATTGAATTTGCTTAGAATGTCATTTCTCAGGTAGCCAGATGGTACAGCAGGTGGAGGTAGTGATTGACACTGACATCATACCACAGACATCGAATTTCAAATACCTCGGATCTATCATTCAAAGAGATGGAAATATCGATGGCGTAATATTACATCGTATTAGCTCTGGATGCATCAAATGTCGTAGTGCATCAAGTTTTTTATGTGATAAAAAAGTCCCAGTAAAACTCAAAGGGAGGTTTTATAAAATGACGATGCCCACCTTGCTATATGGGGCAGAATGTTGACCACCTAAATGTAGACACATGAGACAGTTGGTGGTAATAGAAATGCGTATGCTTAGATAGATGTGTGGCATTACCATAAGAGATAGGGTTCGAAATCGGGTAGTTAGAGAAAGACTACAAGTGACAAGTATTGTTGGTAAGTTGAGAGAGACAAGGCTTAGGTGATTTGGCCATATGTGCAGGATGCCTTTGATGCTCCAATACGACGCGGTGAGTCGATAGACATAAGTGGCTACAAGAGGAGGAGAGGAAGGCCTTACAAGACATGGAGGGAAGTGATCAAAAACGATATGTCTGAGTTGGCCCTCACTGAGGCAGTTTTTAGAAGTAGGAAAGTCTAACGTGATAGGATAAGGGTAAACGACACATATATCATATAGGGAGTTTGACCACATGCAGGGGAAAGATTCCTAGGATGATCGCATAAATTGTAGGATAGTCATTGTCGTGTTGGTTTTGTACTTTTTTTCCTTATTTATTCTATGTCTCGCATCAGTACTTTGCATGTCACATCTGCATGTGGGTCTACCAGAAATAACCTCTCTACTATGTAGGGGTAAGGCTGCGTACTATATGATCTCCCCAGACCCTGCTTCACTGCGAAATTTCAGACTGGTTGCGATGATGATGATGATGAATTAGTATCACAGTAGTATCGGTATGGCTCCATATGAGGCGTTGTACGACAGGAAGTGTCGTTCATCTCTATACTAGGATGAAGAAAGTTTGAGAATGATTAAGGTTCCAGAACTGATACAAGATATTGTAGAGAAGGTGAGATTAATCAGGAGTCGAATAAAAGTAGCTCAGGATAAACAAAAAAGTTATGTGGATCGGCATAGAACAGATATGGATTATAATGTTGGAGATAGAGTCTTTCTGAAAGTGTCGCCTTGGCGTGTGTACTAAGATTTGGTAAAAATGGCAAGTTGAGCCTGAGATTCATTGGTCCTTATGAGATTCTTGAGATGATTAGACCTTTAGCATATAAGTTAGCTTTACCTAACGAGATGTCTCAACTGCATAATGTGTTTCACGTAAGTATGTTAAGAAGATACAGATTTGATCCTACTCATGTGTTACTGGCTCAAGATACTGAGATTGATAGCTGATAAGTTGTTGTTCTTATTAATTCCTAGATCTATTTTGTCCTGGTTTTTACATTAATTAATGTGGAATTTCTTAAGTTTTTGCAAAATTTGTACTGCTCCCGTTTATTTCTTGGATTTTGCAGGTTTATGAAATCACACGGGCTAACCGTGTAATTTTACACGGCCCGTGTAATCTTAAGGTCGGATGCGCACAACTCACCAGAAGGTTACACGGGTGTGTAAGGCAGTTATTTTTTTACGATTCCGGAATTTTAAATAGAAGAGGCAGAGAAGAGAGAAAGCGGGGTAGTGCGGCGACTGGACGAGGGATAGAGGAGAAGATCGAAGAGGAGAAGAAGATAACAAGGATCGGTGAAGATAAATTTGGAGATTGAGAGATCAACATTCAAGACAAAATTGGAGTTCCTTTTCTTTCCTTTTTTTCCGTTCTCTGTTCCATCCTTCATATTGATGTTAATAGTTCATTTAGTTTTTATGATTAATTCAATTATGGACCTCTAAATTTCCTTATTCTAGGATGTTTATTTCAATTTAGAGATTATGTATTAAACCTTATGTCTTTATTTCTAATTTCAATGTTGATTAAATTTCAGCAAAGTCGTTTTGTCAATTATTGATCTGATCTTTCTAATCTAGGGCTTTGTATCTAATATGGATGGTGTTAAAATAAATACTGAAAAGTGATGTTTAATATCTGAAATGCTACATTAGATCTAACTGAATGAACGTCTAGAAATAGATTTCTTCATTAGGTGTACAGAAAGAATCCAAAGTTATTAATTGGGTTGAATTTGGTTTTTAATATGAGAAATTGGTTTAAAAATTGAAAGCAACACGTTGATTACTTCAAAAGAATTGATTGACAACAGTTAGTTAATGTACTAGATCAACGATTTATTTCATAAGGAAGTACATGATTTCTTTGTTGGAATGAATTCCTAGAATATTAGCGAAAATCGTAGATTGTAATTTCCTTAACAATATAACTTTCTTAATTGATTGCTTAGCAAATTTAGGAGGTATAAATTTAGTAATTTGATCTAGTCCTTGTGGATCGACACTTGATTACTGCAACTAAACCTGTGCACTTGCAGAGGCCATCACCCATCCTGATTTAATATGATGTATTATATCAGCGTCGATATTACCATCACTCTAAATGACAGTCTCGAGATATTTAAAACTTGTCCTTTGTGGTATGACGTCGGTATCAATTGTTACCACCACCTTATGTACCATCTGGTTTCCTGAAAAGTTGCATTCTAAATACTCTATCTTAGACCTGCTCATTTTAAAACCTTTTGATTCTAACGTATCTCTCCAGCATTCTAACTTGGAATTGAACCCCCTCCTAGACATCCACTAGGACAATATCATCTGCAAATAACATACTCTAAGGTACTTCTCCTTGAATATGCTTGATAATTTCATCTAACACTAATGTGAACAACAAAAGGTTTAACACAGATCCTTGGTAGAGTCCAATACTAATAGAAAACGCTTCTGTGTCGCCTCCTATCATCCTTATTTTAGTCAATGCTCCTTTGTACATATCCCTAATTACTCTAATATAGGTAACAGAAATGCCTTTTGCCTCCAAACACCTCTATAAGAGGTCTCTAGGAATCTCATCATACACCTTCTCTAAATCAATAAAAACTATATGCAAATCCCGTTTTGTTCCCTGTAGCATTCTATGAGTCTACGGAGTAGATGTATCACTTCTGTCGTGGACCTACCAGGCATAAATCTAAATTAGTTGGCCGATACAGAAGCAGCTCTCCGTATTCTCTTTTCAATTACCTTTTTCAATAGCTTCATGGTATGACTTAAAAGTTTGATGCCTCTATAGTTGTGACATTGTTGGATATCCCCTTTGGCCTTGTATAAGGAGACCAACCTACTTAATTTCCATTTATCTGATATTTTGACTGACTCTAGGATCACATTAAAGAGTTGAACTAACCATTCAATACCGACAACTCCTAACTGCTTCCATACTTTTATAGGGATCTCGTCCGGCCCGACGGCCCTTCTGCTTCCCATCCCTCTCAAAACCTTTGTAATTTCACCTCTCGTGATCCTTACCTAAACGCACTTGTTAAGAACATATACCGTCACGGAGGGTTCGCCTAACTCTACGTTGCCACTATCTCTTCGTTATTCAGGCCATAAAAGTATCTTTTCCATCTCCTCTTTATAACTTGGGCCTTTGTGAGTATCTGTCCTGCTTCATCATGTATACAGCAAACTTGGGTAAAATCATTCATTTCACGTGCCCTATCTCGTGCTAGCTTGAAAATCTTTTGTGCTCCCCTTACCATATCCAAGTCCTTATACATAGTATCATATGCTTCTCCTCTAGCCACTGCGATAGTTTTCTTTGCCTTCTGTTTTTCCAGTCTATATCTTACTCTGTTAATTTCCCTCTCCGCCTCTGTTGAACTAGCTAAAAGATATTTAAAAACACTCTTTTTTGCCTTAACCGCCCCTTAGACCTCGGTCGACCACCACCAAGCTTCCATCCGCCCGCCTCCCTACCCTTTGGGTACCCCTTTGGATACCCCTAGGTGTTTTGTGGCAGTAGCATGCACTATGGAGACTACACTTGCCCACATCAGATTTGCATCCCCACTCACAGACCATGGTGTATTAGACCAAACTTACGTCCTAAATTGTTCTACCTTGTCCCCTTTTAGCCTCCACCACTTAATTTTACGACACTGCGTGATAAAAAATTGTGACCTCCATCCCTTAATTGCTAAATCCAAAACTAACAATTTATGTTGAGTCGATATGTATGCAACCGCCAGTACTTCGCAATCTTTGTACCATGATCTGGCACCTTTCCTGACAGGGAGATAATCTATTTGTGTCTTAGACGTCTACTATGAAAAGTTATCAAGTGCGCTTCGTTTTTCTTAAATAGGGAATTAGTTATAACTAAATCATATGCTACGGCCATGTCCAATAAAGCAATCCCATTATCATTTCTAATTCCATATATGAAGCTCCAATGAGCTCTTGTATATCCGTCAGTACCAACCCCTATATGCCCATTAAAATCACCTCCAAGGATGGTCTACTTTGAATCAGAGAATTGTACCAACACCCCATCTAGCGCCTCCCAGAATAGATGTTTCTGTTGTACGTTTGAATCCGCTTAAGGTGCATACACACAAACGACATTGAGAACCACATTGCTAAAAACAATTTTCACCACCATAATCCTATCATTTACCCTTGTAATCCCCACCACTCTGTTTATGAGTTCCATGACCACTAGGATACCGACCCCATTCTGTTTCCGCGTAATTCCCAAGTACCATAGTTTGAAACCTCCTATCTCCTATGATTTAGCTCCTGACTACTTTGTCTCCTGGATTAGGCTATTTGTATCCTATATTTGTATAAAATGTCCACTAATTCTAAGGACTTACTCGTTAGGGTCCCAATGTTCCAAGAGCCGATTCTCATTTCGTCCTTTCCTTTTTTATCCCAACATGCTACACTCACCGACCTACTTGCATTGGTGCCAACCACTCGAATTAAAGACATCCCTCCTGCCTTGTGTCTATACTCGTTCCTTATTAGGGGTGAGCATTCGGGTAATTCGGGCCGAAATTTCACTGTTCGGGCCCGGCCCGAATTATCTGAATTTTTTTTCATCTTACCCGGCCCGAACCTGAACTTTTTCTTACCCGAGCTTACCCGACCTGAATTACCCGAAATTTTGTTCGAC
>JANZLF010000207.1:11024-26312 GCA_026546835.1 Erythroxylum foetidum
AAGTTGCCGATATAAAGTAGGATCTTCAAGAGGTGTCCCATCAAGAGGTGTAAGTTTGCAATTAACCTCTAGTGGGGCTGAGACTGTTTTGCTATCAGTGATACCTGCTCTTGAAAGTAAATCTGATGCATACTTGGCTTAAGAAAGATAATAACCAGTAGAATCATGAGAAACTTTAAGACCCAAAAAATAACTGAGAGAACCCAAGTCTTTCATTTCAAAATGCTGGTTAAGATGCTGTTGTAACTTAGAAATTCTAGTGGAGTCATCTCCTGTGATTATCATATCATCAACATATAATAATAAAATAACAATGCCCTTGTCAGTTCTACGAATGAATAATACAGAATCATAAGAACTTGAGAGAAAACCAAAACGAGCAAGAGTGGAACTAAATTTGCAAACCAAGTTCGTGGAGCTTGTTTCAATCCATGTAAGGCTCGATGAAGTTTGCACACCTTGTGAGGAGAATGATAACTAGGAGGAGGATGCATATAGACCTCCTCTGTCAAATCGCCATTCAAAAAGGCATTTTTGACATCCATCTGAAATAGCTTCCAGTTACGAACAACAACAATAGCCAAGAGACTGCAGACTGATGTTAAGCGAGCCACGGGAGCAAAAGGTTTCCTCATAATCAATGCCATACTCTTAAGTGTACCCTTTGGCCACTAAACGTGCTTTATAACGTTCAACAGTTCCATCAGATCTGATTTTAATTTTGTAGATCCATTTACACCCAATAGGTGTCTTGTTAGGAGGAAGATCCACTAAATCCTAAGTTTGAGTTTTCTCTAAAGCCTTAAGTTCTTTAGTCATAGCTTGCTGCCAAAGAGGGTCAGTACTAGCCTCACGATAAGAGCGAGGCTCATGAAGGGTAGCAATAGCAGAGTAGCAATGAAAATCAGAAAGATATGGAGGTGTTTCTTTTACCTGAGTGGAACGACGGAGAGGAGATGTAGGTACAGGAACAGGATCGACAGTTGGTGCAGATTCAACAGGGTCAGGTGGAGGTGGATCAGTATTGAGTGCATCAAGAACCCCTATCTTAAAATTTGGAAATTACTCATGAGATGGATCAGTGAAGAATAGAGAATCAGTATTGAGAGAATGATGAAATTTAGAAAGAGAGGAAAACGTTGTATTTTCCTAGAAGGTAACATGACGAGAGATGCGCAAGCTATTGGAAATAGGATCCTAACAACGATATCCTTTATGCTTAATTCCATAACCAAGAAAACAACATAAACGAGCACGAGGTTCTAATTTAGAATGTTCATGTGGTTGTAAGAGGACAAATGAAGCACATCCAAAAGGTTTAAGAATTGAATATTCGGGAGCCTTTCCATATAACTTTTCAATCGGGGATAAGTTTTAAAGAACCAAGGTAGGAAGACAATTAATATTATAAACAGCATGAACAGCTGCTTCTCCCCAAAACTTTTCAGGACATGATGCAGAAAGAAGAAGAACACGAACATAATCAAGAATATGACGATGCTTGCGTTCAGCTCACCCATTTTGTTGAGAGGTGTGAGGACAAGAACGTTGAACAATTGTTCCTTGTTGATTTAAAAAATGAAGCAAAGAAGAATCTCGATATTCTATGGCATTATCTGTTCGGAGAATTTTAATATCACAAGAGAATTGAGTCTTAATCATTTTTGCATAAGTGATGTAAATTTTTGTTATTTCAGATCGATTTTTCAAAAAATATATCCAAGTAAAACGAGAAAATCCATCAATAAATAACACAAAATAACGAAAATCATTCACTGATGAAACAGGAGAAGGACCCCAAATGTCTGAATGAATTAAACCAAAAGGAGTGTCTGAAGTAGACTCACTTTGAGAAAAGGACAATGTAGGTTGTTTAGCTAATTGCCAATTTAAGCAACGAAAAGACTCAAACTTAGTGGTTCCTATTAAACCGCGAGAAATTAAAGGCTGAATTTTACTAGCAGAGGCATGACCTAGGTGAAGATGCCATTGGTGAGTAGAAGAGATAGGAAGTGTAGCTGCAGACACAAATCTGGGAGGAAGATGAAGAGATGCAAGTTCAAATAATCATCCCACCCTGCAACCCATCCCAAGAATCTATCCCGTTTTTTGGATCCTGTACCTGAACACCAAGGGAAGAAAATTAACATTAAGTCCTTTTTCACACAATTGACCAATAGAGAAAAGATTGAGTGCCAAATTAGGAATATGATAAGTGTCGGGGAGATGAAGATTAGAGGTAGAAACATGACCAATGTCTGTAATGTTCATTTTGGAACCATTAACTGTGTAGATTGGTGGTAAGGACGATATAGATTTTGCAGAAGATAAGAGTTCATGATTAGCAGTCATATGATTACAACAAGCAGAGTCAAAGAGCCAATAAGAATTACTCGGAGTGACAGACATGGCAGCAAGAGAATTGGAAGAAATAACCTGTTTGAGTATGGCCTCAATATCACTCATGGTGATGATAGATGAACCTTCATTAGCAGAAACAACAGCCATAGAAGAAGATTCAGGCTTGGAGATATTCTTGAATTTAGAATGTCCTTCTTTTGGATTTGGAGGACGTGTGGGACAATTTTGAATGATATGCCCATAACCATGGAAATATCTACATTCTACAGTAGGACAATAAGCAAAAGCATGGCCAGTTTGATTGCAATTCTTGCAAATTTGATTGCCAGATTTGGATTACGAATAGCGAGTGGTGGCAAGGGTAGTTTCAAATTGAGGAGTTTTATCTAAGCCTAGATGAGTCTCTTCAAAAATAATTTCTTGAATTGCAGTATCCAATGATGGAAGCGGATTTTGACCAGCTTCTTGTTTCAGATTATGAAGATTTGTCCATAACTAAAAATAGTGAGCAAGTCCAACTGTTTGATATCGATTAGCCAAAAAATCCCAAATTTCTTTCGCTGAATCATAATCGACAAATTGAATGTGAATTGAAGGAACTGAGGTATTACGAAACCAAGTGATGATCTGATGATTTTTATTATCCCAATCTTCTAGGCGATCAACAAATTTGTCATCAATTTCATCTTTATGTTTTGTGAGCTGAATTATATCACCAGTAATGATTCGCCAAAGCTTGCGACCCTATTAAAAAGCTTTTCATTCCTTGAACCCAAAGAGAATAGTTGGAACTAGTCAAAACTGTTCTAATAGGTTTTGCAATGTCAGATTTCTCCATTGAAAAGAAGACAGAGATAAACAAAGCAGATGGGACAGAATAGGTTGCCAAGAAGGAAGCAGATCACAGAGAAAAAAAGAAAATAATGAGCACTACGACTTTGATACCATATTAGCAGAATGAACATAAGAAAGGATTAAAGAATTTGTTTTTTTGTGTGTTTTACATTGATGTTGAGGCTATTTATACAAGAGAATGAATACAAATAAAGAAATAATAATGATGATTGCTAAAATTATGCTAGACTAATTGCTATAATTGTTGCTATAGTTTCGGCTAACAACCCTTAATCTTAATTAAATTACTCTTAAAAACCTTAATTCAATGTGATGGAAATAATCTAGTGTTTTCATCTTATCAAATATTAAGTGTTAATAAGACCAATTTTACAACGAAAATATTTTTATTAAATGCTAATTATTCATTTTGATACTAATCCCTTTGAGATATTATTCAAATATGCACTGAATAAACTTAGTAATTATAGCTTAACCTATATTTACTCTAAAGTAATTACTTTGGTAAGTTGGGAGCGTTGGTTTATACCTTGCAATTATTCATATGGTAGTAATTTATTAACAAAATAACTTAAATATATTCTTTATCTCATATATATATACACACAAAGTGTGATCTCCCCTGTTTTGCTAGTGTGAATGCTTTTGGGAGTGACGTTGTGTGTGGTGTAGCTGTTTTTCTTAATCTAGATAATCATGTAACCCATGTTGTGTGTGTGCGCGCGCTGCACTTTCCTTTGTGTGTCATTGGTTGAAGAAGGTTGTCTTAAGTGGTTGCTGTGTTTTCTACAGCTAGTTTTTCAATTGGAGTCTCACACAATTTAAGCTGTGTATGGGGCTGTACTTTTCTTTGTCGTGCGTGGTTAATAGATTTAGTGTGTAGCTGTAATTTTATCTTAGTAAGTGCATGATTCAGCTGTGGATTTGCCTATTCTTCAACATCAATTAAGGGTAGATTTTGGAATTTTTGCAGCTGGGATTTTGAGTGCAATATCTTGATATGTCTTATGAGTTGATTGTATGAAGATTGAACTTCATTTGTTGCAAACTTTTCTGTGGATCACGTCACCTGGGCTGAATGGTTTTGTAATTATTTTCTTTGGTGTGTTGTTGATTGGGTGTTCTTGCAGCTGTGACGTTTCGATGAAGAAACGTTTGTTGATTTGAGACATTTTGTGGCTATTGTGCATGGGATTTTTAGTGACGATATCGACGTCTCATAGCAGATCTTTTGATGAACAACATCTCATTCTTTCATTGATAAGGTGGCATATTTAGGGGAGTTGCTTTTTATCTAAAGTATTTTCTTTTATGTTTAATTTTGTTTAGTCACTTGAGTTGTTTATTTTATTTCGTTTTTATTAAACATTGCTTGAGAAAATCCTCAGTTGAGGTTAGTACTAGGCGGTCGTACTATTGGGTGTGAAATTTTTTCACGGGTTGTGAGGAGGAGGGATAGTGTTAAGGGTTGAATGATGTCGGATCAGTAAAGTCTTGTATAAAATTATTATCGTTAGTGAAAGAATTAAGCTGGGTGAGGGCCCTATATATGTAAGCAAGGAGTGTCGAACTGCGTTACCAAATTTTGATGTTGATATGTTTAAGCTCGTATTTATTTTTTTTGCTTTTGTTTGTGCTGAAAAATTAACAATTATTGATAAAATTACTTTATATCTAGTAACCAACAGATACAGTTACAAGTAACTGCGGAAGAATTTTATAAGTAATTGCGGCAGAACTTTACAAGTAATTGCGATCAAATCGAAGTTTTTGCGAAACAATCACCCCTTCAATTTTTTCATTTTCAATGAAGAAACGCTTGTTTTTTGTTGGTGATTTTTCTCCTACTGTGTGTGGGATGTTCTAGTGACAATTTGGAGGTTTATAGCATATTTACTGGTGGACAAATTCCTAATCTTTCATTGACGAAGCTACATTGTTAGGGAAGTTGTTTTCTTTCTCAAGTGTTTTCGTTTATGATGAATTTTGTTTAATCACTTGAGTTGTTTATTTTGTTTGTTATCATTAAACATTATTTAAGAAAATCCTTTATTGAGGTTAGAGGATTTGTCTATTCTTCAACGTCAATTAAGGGTGGATTTTGGAATTTTTGCAGCTGGAATTTTGAGTGCAATATCTTGATATGTCTTATGAGTTGATTGGATGAAGATTGAACTCTATTTGTTGCAAACTTTTTTGTGGATCACGTCACCTGGACTGAATGGTTTTGTACTTGTTTTCTTTGGTGTGTTTGTTGTTGATTGGGTGTTCTTATAGTTGTGATTTCTTTTGATAAGCCCTTTGTGTACGACGTTTCAATGAAGAAACGTTCGTGGATTCGAGACATTTTGCGGCTGTTGTGCATGGGATTGTCAGTGACGATATTAACATCTTATAGCAGATCTTTTGATGGACAACTTCTTATTCTTTCGTCGATAAAGCGACATATTTAAGGGAGTTGCTTTTTTTCTTAAGTATTTTCTTTTATGTTGAATTTTGTTTAGTCACTTAAGTTATTTATTTTATTTTGTTTTCGTTAAACATTGCTTGAGAAAATCCTCTGTTGAGGTTAGTACTAGGTGGTTGTACTATTGGGTGTGAAGTTTTTTCATGGGTTGTGACGACAAGGGATAGTGTCAAGGGTTGAGTGATATCGGATCAGTAAAGCCTTTTATAAAAATATTTTCATTAGTGAAAGAATTAAGCTGGGTGAGGGCCCTGTAGATGTAGCCAAGGAATGTCGAACTGCGATACCAAATTTTGGTGTTGATATTTTTAAGCTCATATTTATTTTTTTTGCTTTTGTTTGTGCTGAAATATTAATAATTATTGATACAGTTACTTTATATCTAGTAACCAACAGATACAATTACAAGTAACTGCGGAAGAACCATACAAGTAATTGCGGCATAATCTTACAAGTAACTGCGATCAAATTGAAGTTTTTGCGGAACAATCACCCCTTCGATTTTTTTCAGTTTCGATGAAAAAATGCTTGGTTTTTGTTGGTGATTTTTCTCCTATTGTGTGTGGGATGCTCTAGTGACGATTTGGAGGTTTATAGTAGATTTATTAGTGGACAAATTCTTAATCTTTCATTGACGAAGCTACATTGTTAGGGAAGTTGTTTTCTTTTCTCAAGTGTTTTCGTTTATGTTGAATTTTGTTTAATCACTTGATTTGTTTATTTTGTTTCGTTATCATTAAACATTGTTTAAAAAAATCCTTTATTGAGGTTAATACGAGGTGTCGTAATATTGGGTGTAAAATTCTTTCATTGGTTGTGAGGACGGGGGATAATGTCAAGGAATGAGTGGTGTTGACTTAGTAAAGCTTTGTATAAAACTATTTTCGTTAGTGAAAGAATTAATCTGGGTAAGGGCCCACAGACATAGTTAAAGTTTGACGAACTGCATTACCAAAATTTGGTGTTAATTTATATTTATGCGTTTAATTTTTTTATTGTGTTAAAATGACTGTGGTAAATCGAAGATTTTGCGAAACTACTACACCCCTACGGTTTTTCATAGAAAAATTATAACAATAATGTGAATCATTAACATAATGATTCCTTATTCAAAAGCCCAAAGGTCGAATTTTCGCAAAATTTCCGTCCTGTCGCAGTTACTTGGGCATATAATTGGTCCAAAATTTAGGCAACACAATTCATTCACGTCGACCACATGGTTACAAACTTCTTTTCTTTTGTTATTTTTATAACTTTGTGAAATTTCACGTATGAGATAAAGCTTAGTTTGGCCTTACTATAATGTTTTTTTACCAAGACCAGCGAGATTGGTTTAGATAAGCACCTGCGTCATATTCCTAAAAGTCTATGTAGTCTGACCTTTCATTTCCATCTTTAAAACAACAGAAATGGTATAAAGGCGTGGCAATATAACATCAAATTAATTCATATTGATTTAAATGGTTCTTCAGATATTCTCTTTAAAGGTTGGGAAGAGCAAGTACATGTGCCTCAATATAGCACTCCTCATTTACCTTGCCTTTAAATATTTTTGGCATTTCACAATATATAGTGATGATCGAATTATGACAATTAATCTTCATTAAAAGTGGGAATTTTTAGGTAAGTTATGCTCTTTTGGATGATCATGCAGATTTTAAAGACTTGACTGAAGAAGCTTTAGTTAGGGATTAAGCAAGCTTTGTTTCTTTCTTTGGTAATGACATTTAACTGTGTTTCCTGATGTGCTTGTGTTACCAGAAATGACTTACATTAATGGTTTGGGGCATGCATCTGGAAATTTTGTTGTAATCATGGATGCTTAAAAGTTCAATTTCTCTTCAAGAACTTCAATCAAATGGTATGTTTGATATCAGCTTGACATCCACGAGCCGTCTGATCTATAGCTATCTTTTATAAAAATGCAACCTTGTCTTAAATTGTTAGTCGTAGAATAGCATGGATTTAGAACCTCCGCAGTTTTAATTGATGATGATTAGAAGATGAGAAACCCAAGGATGAAGTTTTGCAAAATTTTTGTTATACTACAGTTGCTTCAAACTGAAATTGACGGTTGCTTATCAAAAAGTAACTTGGTTAGCAATTGCAATTTTTTATACTTCAATCACAAGTAAAAAAATTAATGCGCAGCAAATAAGTCAACATATAAAATTTGTTAACGTAGTTCGGCATATGTGGCTTACGTCTGCGAAGCCCTCACCTAGATTAATCAACTTTTACCTAAGTACAACCAACGTAGCATGATGACTCACAATTTTTCATCGTTAACAAACTCACTTTTAAATTCGTCTTCACTCTAAGTGTTGGTGTAAGACTTCCCTTTTCTCCTTTTAAGAGTGTTAGCACATTCCTCTTGAACATGCCCATAACCATGAAATTTATGACATTGTATCTTCTTACACTTGTTTTTTGAAGTTATAGCTTGATGAACTCCTACCATTTAACCTAAACTCAAATCTATCTTTCTTTTCCTTCTTCAGCCATTTGTCGAAATATCTTGTTAGCACCACCAGATCTTCATTTTCATTGGTATCATCTCCTGTATTATGCACAAATTTAGCAACTTTGGTTTATAAAACCAATCTTTTATTCTTAATACAATTGTGTCTTAACAGGTTCATCTCGAAGTTTGTGAGAATTCCAATTACCTTATCCAAAGATAACTCATTAATATTATAAGGTTCTTCAATAGCTGCAATCTTTGGTATGAATCTAAGAGGCAACAATCTCAAAGTTTTCTCAACAAGTTTCAAATTTAAGTACTTCTTACTAAGTTGATATGCTTGACTGGTGATATCAGGCAATCGCTCATAAAAGTCTCTAATAGTTTCACTTTCCTCCATCTTAAGCTCTTTAAGTCTAGTGGCCAACATTTGAAGTTTTGATGCTCTCTCATATTGTGATCCTTCACGTATAGTTTGTAATGTATCCCAAACTTCTTTTGTTGATTCACATGCTGATATTAAATTAAAATGTCCTTCATTTTAATACGAAAAATTGCACGTATTGATAGAGAGTTACCAAGTGCTCCGATTTTTCAACCTTTTTCCATTCAGATGGATCTTTAGGTATTGCTTCATTCTTTTAATCAGTAGTCATAGAACGAGTCTAACCTTTGAATACAGAAGTTCAGGCTTTAGTCCCTTATGCTTGAATAGATACTTTCATTCTTGATTTCTAAGTAAGATAGTTAGAGCCATCAAGTAAAGGTGACTTAATGATTGACACCCTTTCTTTAATAGCCATGAGTGCTGATCACTGATCTACACCAACTTGACACATCAAGTTTGATTAGGTGAACTAAGCTCTGATAACAATCAAGAACCCAAAGGTTGAAGTTTTGCAAAATTCTTGTTATGTCGCAGTTGCTTTAAACTGAAACTGATGATTGCTTATTAGAAAGTAATTGGGATTTTTTTTAGAATTTAATCACAAGTAGAAAAATTTAATGTGTAACAAATAAATCAACACATGAAATTTGTTATCGTAGTTTGACACACATGACCTATATCTATGGGGCCCTCATCCAGATTAATTAACTTTCACCAAAGTATAATAGTCTTACACAAGACTATTACGGAGCTGACATCACTTACCCCTTGACATTATCCATCTGTCCTCACACCCTTGAA
The DNA here is from genome assembly GCA_026546835.1 of Erythroxylum foetidum. Classification (NCBI taxonomy): domain Eukaryota; kingdom Viridiplantae; phylum Streptophyta; class Magnoliopsida; order Malpighiales; family Erythroxylaceae; genus Erythroxylum; species Erythroxylum foetidum. Next base: position 20,361 of record JANZLF010000207.1, read on the forward strand.
AGTTATCTCACACAATAGCATGACTACCTCATGCTAACCTCAATAAAAGATTTCGAAATAACAAATGATAACAAAGATGGAAATATCTCAAGTGATTAAATCAAGAATAACATAAACAAAAGACATTTAAGTCAAAGAAGCACTCCCCTATATGTGCAATCTATTAAACCATAATCTTGGGAAGTCGTCCAACAAAAATTTGCTGTGAACCTTTTTAATTAATCACTGAAGAAACGCTCACACAACAACTACAAAAATCATCAATGGAGCATGTAATTAATCGCAGAAGCACACCAAAAACACTGCTGCAAATGGTGATGGATCGACTACTTATTTTTCTCCAACAAAAATTCTACTGCCTTAATTAACAATTGATCACCGAAAGTCCACATGCATAACAACAAAACAAAACATTTGTCATGTACTTTTTAATCTTTCTCTCAATGCCCACACAAAACACATTAGCCTAAAAGTCGATGGATGGATTTCACATGATAGACTCCTTATCAAACAAAAGTCTACTGCCAAATATATAAGTTATCTCTGTAATACCTCCTAAAATGTTGCAACACAAATCAACAATGGAATAAGTAATTGATCATCGAAGTACATATAACGTAGCTACCAAAAATCAATAATCCTTTGATAAAGCCCCAACATGTTTATGTCCAACAAAAAATGTTTATCTCCAATAAATCTTATCTTCTTTAGGGTTCTATCTCATTTAGGATTCCTTCCACACTATCTTAACTTCCAAAAATTCTACATAATCCAAGATAGTGGAATCCTATACCAAGTTAACTTCTTATCACAAAAGATATACCAAATATATCAAAATACAAATAATGCCCAAAATAAGATATCTTAAAAGAGGATGACAAGCGTTGAGCAAGACATAGAAAACAATCCTATTTTGAGAAGGGATTTTGGGTTGACACCATTTAAAATCACTTTAAGTATAGAGTGAAGAGAAAATGGCACCCTCCTCACTTTATTAGAAGCATGGTGTAAATAGAAAAAGTAATTCCTACAAGGGAAAGACGAAGGGGATGCAATGTTAGATTTGGAGTTACGGAAAGATTTACCTAGTAGTTCGTTCTTACATTAGTACTCTCCTAGTCCTAGGTAAGATTATTAGAAATTTCACAAGTTAAGTGCTAGAATAATGGGTAGTTTCTTGTTAGCTGAAGATCATCCTACATATAGTGAACTTGAAGATCTACCTTAAGAATAATCCCCTGAGAGAGATTATTTGGGTTTAACATTTAATCTGTCATTCAGTTGGCAGTTATTACATTAGTTTGTTCCAACATTGGCTTATTGATTTTACCTGACTGATTATTATGTTTGAGTAGGGGAGACCTATTTTTTTGTTCAATTTTCATCCAGAGAATATGTAATGAGGGGTGTGTTAGTGTATCCTTGAACATGCACTATGATCTTGTCAACCTATTGCTAATTATGGATGTGACTTTGTGGAATATGAATCACAAATTGTCATTTATACTGCTAAGTTGATAATTCTTCTTTTCTGAAACTTGCAGATATAGGATTGGTTGTGACTTGCTTAGGGAAGTATATAGTTGCATTAGATGTTGATGCTTGGGGATTTGGCGTGCATGGAAGTATCAATTCTTTTCACTCTCACTATTCTCTTTGATACTTCCAATCCAAAAACATGGTCGTCTTCCCATCCTTTACATATTATATGCTTCACTTTTTGGTATTGATAACATAATGCAACGTATAATATGACCTTACTATCCATGCACTTGCCTTTGCTTTATTCCTTTTTGTTTACCTCACTTAATTATCTTTTGATCTACTTCATAAATTGAATGGTGATTTGAATTTCTGATTTTGGTTCTAAAAGGTAAAGAAAATGTGGGAAGATCATCTAAAGATAGTGGAGATCTTCTTGGAATATAGATGTATCATTCATAGATAGATGTAATCTCTTATCTGATTAGTTATGATTTAGATAAATCATATCATATATAATCCTATTTAGATGGGGATGCCATCTTATTGGATAACGTGATATAATTTGATTAGGATAAGATGTGATCTAACTAATTGAGTTCAGTTAGGATTCTGACTTAGATATTAAGCTAGAGGTGCCTATAAATAACTTATTTGAGACTTGCTCTACACATGAGATGGATAGTGCTGCCACAATGCCCAAAAAGTGAGGAAAAACAGAGAGAGGGCAAAGAAAGTTAGATTATCGTCCTTATTTGATTGTTTTGGGATTTGCTTGAGGGTTTGTTGATTGTGATATCTATTTTGGTTTCAATTTTGAAACTTTGTGAGACAACTTGTTGTTGAAGAGGGGGTGAGAGATCAATTTTTCTTGTAAATCATTATTGAGTTTACTAGATTTATTCATCGGTTTACTTTATGATTTTTTCCCTCTACACTAAAGGATTTTTCACTTTAAATTTTGGTGTTTGTTTCATCATTATTTTCTTATTCTTATTTTGTTTTGTTGCTGCAACGTGAAGATTTATTTCTCATTGTTAATATTTGGATAATCTTTTAGAGGGTTGTGTATTTTTCTCCCAATAAATGGTATTAGAGTCATCGTAATGAAAGGGGCAAACAATTATGGTCCAGTTAACATCATCAAATTACTCGATATGGAAGCCTGTGATGGAGGATCTTCTGTATTGCAAGGATCTCTTTGATCCTATTGACGTGGATAGAGGTGTGAAGATGATGTTCCTTCAAAACTTGAAAAGAATCAGATAGAGAATGGGAAAAAATGAAGTGGAAAACTCTAGGCACTATTAAACAATGGATTGATATTAACATATTTAACCATGTGTCTCAAGAAACATATCCTTTTGAGCTATGGAAGAAGCTAGAAGGTATATATAAAAGGAAGTCTGCTAATAACAATGCCTCTTTGATTAAGAGGCTTATGAATTTGAAGTTGAAGGTTGGGAAATCAATTTCAGAGCATCTAAGTGATTTCCAAGACATAATTAAGAAACTTAAAACAATAAAGATCATTATTGATGATGAGCTTCGAGCTCTATTATAGTTAAGCTCGTCACTAGATAGTTGGAAAATGCTGGTGGTGACAATTAGCAACTCAGCTCCTAAAGGTGTGTTCTCTTTGGATGTAATCAAAAAGAGTATGTTTAATGAAGAAATAAGAAGAAAAGAGATTGGAGTTGATAACGTGTAGGCTTTCGTGACAGAAAGTAAAGGAAGGAACAAAAGTAAGGGCCCCAAAGCTTATGGCAAGTTTAAGAACAATTCAAAGTCCAAAGATGACAAAGACGTGAAGACATGTCACTATTACGATAAGCTAGGACACATTAAGAGGTTATGTTATAAGTGGAAGAGGGGTCAGAAAAAGAAAGGTCATCAAAATAATGATGATGGTAGGAGTACAGCTGCAACTACTTCAAACATAGACGATGAGGTATTAATAGTTTATACAACCAGGGTATGATTCCCTTATCAACAATTATGGTTCTAAATGGCTGATTGATATAGGAGCATCCTATCACTGTGTTCCAAAGAAGGAGCACTTTTCAACCCACAAGAGTGGAGATTTTAGAAATGTAAAAAAGGAAAACCAAAGTTTTGCCAAAGTAGTTAGTATGGTTATATGTGAGTTCATATAAACCTCGGATGTTTACTAACCTTGAGAGATGTATGACACATCCTTGATTTAAGGTTTAATCTATTTATTGGCCAATATGTTAGATCAAGAAGGATTTAAACACACTTTCAGGGATAGGAAATGGAAATTGTCCAAAGGCTCAATGATGGTTTCCTAAGGAGAGTTATGTTGCTCGCTGTACAAGACATACTTAAAAGTGTGTGGTGGTGAAGTATATACAGCAGAAGAGGAAACTTCACCAAATCTGTGGCATTGACAATTGGGGCACATGAGGGAGAAGGGATTAAAGTTTCTAGTTTGAAAATCCCTCATCCCAGTTAAGAACTCACAATCGCTTAATCCTAGCGATCATTGTTTAGCTAGAAAGCAGCATAAAGTCTCTCACAAGAGAAGATCTACAAGGAAGTTTGGAGTTGGTATATTTAGATATCTGTGGTCCTATTGAGGAGGAGTCACTAGGTCCTATCGAGTCATTGCATCTACTTAATGTTATTTGAAAAATTATGCATTGGTCTAGAAGTTAGAACATTCAATTATGATTTTACTCTTTTTAGTGATACTTGCAACTTTTGAGATCAAGGCTTAAAGAGCTTGTGCTAATAAAAAATAAGGTTTGTTTAGCCAATGATATTCAATTGTGTTTCTTAATGGTTTGAGTTTTTGTTAGCGACTTACATTCATAAGTTGAAGCACACTTTTAGAAATATTGTTATAATTGTTAATGTTTATTTATGGCAACATTTAAGTGTTAAATTCAACATTTTATAGCATAGAGATGTTGTATATATCACTTTATTCTTCTAATAATTAAAGTTGAGCTTATTCAAGTAGTTTATAGGTATGTAATTCGTTAAGAATTTAGGCAACACAATTCATTCACGTTGACCACATTGTTATGATATTTTATTTTTGACATTATATGTATTTTGATATATTTGATATATCTTTTTTTGATAAGAAGTTGACTTGGTGTAGGATTCCACTATCTTGGAATATGTAGTATTTTCGGAATTTAAAATAGTGTGGAAGGCAGGAATCCTAAATGAGATAGAATCCTAACGAAGGTAGGAATTGTTGAAGATAAACATGCAGTAAATCTATCATGAGATAGAGTTCTAAATAAGGTAGGATTTGTTAGAGATAAAGATAGTACATCTATCAATTTTTACAGCTACGTTTTTAGTGTGCTTCCATGATTAATTACATGTCTCATGATGATTTTTGTGGCTTTTATTCTTGGGTTTCTTTAGTGATCAATTAAAAGGTTCACATCAATTTTTTTTATAAACGACCTCTCAAGATTATGGTTTAATGTAGCAACACACATATAGGGAGTTTTTTTATTTGACTTGAGTGTCTTTTTGTTTATATTAGTCTTGATTTAATCACTTGAGACTTTTTTAGTTATCATTCGTTGTTTCAAAATCCTCTGGAGGTTACTATTAGGTATGAGATAATTTTTAAGGTTTGAGTACGAGTGGATAATGTCAAGAAGTAAGTGATGTCGGTTTTGTAATAGCCTTATGTAAGACTATTGTATTTGAGTTAAAATTGATTAATCCAGGAGATGGCTCCACAGATGTAGGTCGTGTGTGTTGAGATGCGTTAACAAATTTCAAGTGTTGATTTATTTGCTACACATTAAGTTTTTCTACTTATGATTAAATTATGAAAAAATCGCAATTGCTAATCTAGTTACTTTCTAGTAAGCAATCGTCCGTTTCAGAGCAACTACGACAGAATAGGAATTTTGCAGAGTTTCAACCTCAGGTTTTTCAATTGGTATCAAAGCAAGACTCACTTTATCAAAACTTAATGTGTTAAGTTGGTGTAGATCAGAGTTCCACGCTCATGACTACAAGTGAAAAATTTCCAAAAGACAATAGATTTATGGATGCTTAGAACAGTGGACCTAAAATATGGGCCGAATGTGAATGAACCATTGTAATAAGAAATTGAAGGAACGGTTACAGTTAGTAGTTTAGAACTCCCGCGAATACCCACACCACATCTTGCCCGTAGTGTAGTGCAGTGCAGTGCGGCCCACACCACACCACACCGCGTCTCTTGTCTTCCTTTCTTTCTGCTTCCCTCTTCACTCAATGAATCACTTATTTTCATGTCAAACAAACAATCCCTTTCCTTCTCCTCACGTCTTCCTTCTCCTCAAGTCAAACAAACAATCCCTTTCCTTCTCCCCCAACCTATCCCATTCGACTTCTCAAGCAAAGCATCCCATCTTATTCTATATATCATCACCACCATGCACGTTCCCTCTTCACCATTCCATCCTCTTCCAGATTCACCAACACCTA
>JANZLF010000207.1:26412-39871 GCA_026546835.1 Erythroxylum foetidum
GGACAACTAAACAATTTCATGAGATGAAATCTGTGTGGGGCTTCGATCGATTTCTTCCTCTCAAAACTTTCAATGATGCTTCTAATGGCTACCTTATGGATGACACTTGTGTTTTTGAAGTTGAAGTTTTTGTGATTCAACCATCTGGTATATATGGATCTGTGTACACTGTCAAGAATCCTGGTAATGGTTTCTTTTACAAGGAAGATTCTTAATTGCTCAAAAGTGGATGGCAAGACTCTTCACTGAACAATTTGTTTAAGAAAAGCAAACATGGTTCGTATTAATCATCATTGGTTTAGCTTAAATATTTTCTGGCAAAGATTTATTTGATTTTTATTTTTAATTATTATTATCTTATTATTTTAAGAAGTGTACGTATATTTTACATATTTTTGTGTGTGTATATATTCTTTCCTTCTTTTTCTGTATATTAGTTAGAGACAAGGCTACGTATTACTAGATTTTTTCAGACCTTATATATCAACAAGATTTTCATTAGGTTGTTGTTGCTATTATTTTTGTTATATTAACCAATATTGTTTGTAATAATAATTATAAAGTATCAAATATTATTATATATTTTATTTTAATGTCTAATTTTTGAAAATTTTCAATTAATTATAAAGTGTCAAATGTTATTACAATTTTTGTCATTTTAATGTCTAATTTAGACAATTCAATTTAATAAATTATCTATCTTAACATTTTATTAATATAAATAATAGAATACATAAATATTAATATTTAAAGGGTTATATATATATATATATATATATATATATATCTTTTTTTACACAATTTTTAGCATAAAAACAATCAAATATAAAATACGTAATTATCAATGTACTTGTCATAGGAAGCTCTTTAAAAAATCAGTATTAAAATGAAATTTTTAAATAAATATATAATTTTTAATTCCATATTTCTAGTTATCCCAATCTTGACTATTTAATTTTTAAATAAATATATCATTTTTAATTCCATATTTCTAGTTATCCCAATCTTGAGTATTTAGTTTGTCACATCGTCATGCTGATTTCAGGAGATCACGAGTGGATCCCAGAGGAAATCAAGCTGGAAAAGACAACTCCTTGTCTGTTTATCACATCCAGTCGAAGCAGAGAAGCTTAAAGATCAATAAAAGGTATTCTTAAACTACGAGCTGCGAGTGCTGAACAAAAAAGAGTCAACGATCCTGTTTAGTAATCAGTTGATTGCATTTAGTTGATAACTAATTCTATCAACTGTTAGTTGATAACTGATTCTATCAGCTGATTTGACCAGCGAATTGAATTAGCTGTTTGTTAAAGATGTTTAATAAAATTAACTGTTTATGTATAAAATGACTTATAAGGACATGACTTAAAAAAAATATAAGAATATGAATATTATATATTTTAGCACTTCAATAAAAATTATTATAAAAATTTAGATTTTAGATATTTAATTCTACAAAAATTAAGTTTATAACTCTAATAAAAAACATAGAACATAATAATAATAATAATAATAATAATAATAATAATAATAATAATAATAATAGCAAAAACAAAAACGCTTCAAAATCAGTAGTTTTGACTAATCTTTAGTGCTTGACTTTCTTTTTGTAATTCAATCATTTTATGATATAATGTTTTGATTAGACATATAGTACGAAATTAATTTCTACTTTATTTAAGTTCATTTTAATTAGTTCTTCACATTAGTAACTGATTTTTTTTAATAATATTTGGAAACTATTTTAAAGTTACATTCTACTTTGACAAAAGATTTTTCAAATTGATACTAATTGAAAATAAAAGAAGACTCCTTGATTACTTTAGAGTGGCAAATATTATATTAAAAGATTACTTATAATGTCCCATATACAATCCCCATGACAAATCAATTCAATGAATTTACTTTTTATAAATACTTATATATTTGTTCAAGTATTTTTATCTTTTAATTTATAAAACGACTGTTTTTTTAGTAAGAAAGAAACACAGCTTGTGTTAAATCTTGCTACTAAATTATGAATAATCTAAAAATTAAATCTTGCTCCTAAGTTAGGAAAGAGCGTTTGTAATAATTTCATATTGGACGCCAAGCCAGTTGTGCTTGTGTCCCAAGGTGCAAATGATAATCCAGATTTTAAAAAAAAACTCATTTTACGTTTCTAAGAACAAAATAAGATGGAGTACCTTGTTTTCTCTATAATTAATCAAATGATAAAGAGAGAAATTGAGCAATTTGATTACACCTACAATTTAACCTTGCATCGGTACAAGTCTTTAATACCATAAAGTTTGAACCTTTTCATTCTGGTTATCATAAATGGAGTCCCACATCGCATGAACTCATATTAACAGGTACCGTGGTTGATCACTGAGAATCGGGCAAAACGCTAGAATGGAAGGGGAAAAGGAAACAATTGCCATCTGAAATGCTACAAAGCCAAAAAATGATCCTAGAGAATAGAGTGCCTCACCTGAAAAGCCTTAGAAATGACATCACCGTGAAGCGAAACATGGTTACGACAATTGCAACAACTGTACAACCGAGGACCCATCAGCTGCTCCATTGTTAAGAACTTCTTTCCCTAAGTAACTGATTACCCCTCCCCCAACAAAAAGCAAAGCGAAAAAGAAAATAAACATTAATCAACACAGCAAACGTCACCACGCAAGAACGTCTTACTTAGTTATCACTTACAGAGCAGAGATTGAAAGTACCTGAGAGAATAAAATGAATTTACAGTCGCAATGATTTGAAAAGAAGCAAAAGTAAATTTGTTTACCTACACCAAAGCAGTGATGACCCAAAAAGTTTGCAAAAAGATAAGAATCCAAAAGAGTTTTAGCGTTCAGTAATGAAGCAGAGTAAATTACAAGCTTTTTAGTGTAGATTCTATTCAAAGACGAAATTACAAGCAGAGAAAACGAAAGCAACGAAAGAAAGGAGAAGACTCTGGAAGTCTGGAGACTGAGAACTGAGAAAGTGAGACATGCGAGAGTAACGAGGGCTGAAAAAATTCAGCTGGTGGGGTCAAAACGCTCCTCCATAGGAGCTTGTTGAAATATTCAACCCAACTAGCTTTTCACCAAACAAGCTTTTAAGCTTTTTCTCAAAGTCAATAAGCTAAAGTGGATTGATCAGGTAAAAAAGAGCTGATAAGCTCTTCACCAAACATGTAAAACCTCTTCAGTCATTTAAAACACGGGTTGCTTACAGTTATTCATAGTACAGTACGAAGAGTTCTCACAGACATAACCTTTTGTTTTGTCGCAGTTACTCTCTGGCATACCAATACCTCCGCGGAGTCCCATATGTACGGACGCCATAAGTTCGTGCCTCTCTCGATGTGCGCCAAGTCTCTAAGGGCTTCCTGATGAATGGAACTTTAATTCTTGAAGTTGAAATCTCCTTTGTGTCTGTGGCTAAGATGAACTATTGAAATCACAATTTACCGTGATTGGAAGTTGCTATTACTAATTTGAATCAATAAGGCATCCTAGTCAGGCTTTAAGAAATGGAACAATATTAGGTTTTACTTTTGTTTTATTTAGTTTTTCTTATGATGTAATTAAGAGTTATGTTTGAATCAAATGTGTGTATTATTTGAGATTTTTATTTCTATTTATGAGATGATTTTATTCTCGTTTTTCTTCTTTATTTACTCTTCCCATCTTGATCTGGTCTATGAGAGGACTCTTATACCATTTAAATGGAGTTTCTAACTAAATGACGGTCTCATAAAAAATATTATTTGTATACTCAATAATTAGTAAAAAATATTTGTTAGAATAATGTTATTTACTTACAAATCTTTCTATTAATTTAAATTTTAAGATTAACTATTTTTTATGAATACAATAATTTAATATCGAATATGAAAAAGCAAAATTGAAATGGAAATAATAACATTGATAAAAAGAAAATTTTAATTAAAAAAGTTAGATTTAAAGTTTAAATGTTCGAATTTATTAAATTTTAATCTTTTTTTCTTAGCTTCGCTTTCTCTTGTCTCCGTATTTCTTCGCCTTTGATGGACTTAAAAACATATTTTTATCCCACGAAAATATTGCTTCAACATCCCATTTAAGCTGAACTATCTTTAAACTTTTAAATATTTTCTTTGACTAGTTTGATCTTCATTCTAATTTTTAAAGCATTAATTTTAAGTTATATGAATTTTCTTCTTAGACATTGAAAAGGTAGACACACACACACATTACATGTTTATGAAGATGACTCTCGTCTTTAAACATTTTTCATATTTCACAATTCCTTAATCTTTTCATGTATGCATTTGTTAAAAACTGAATTTATATCTTCTTTGAAGTAGATATATTGACTATATTATTATTGATGATGTTAGACCCAAGGATACTAAAGTTGTTAAGACCTTGTCGGAAGTGCGTGACGGATTTTGTGACTTAATTTTCATCATAAGTTAGAACCTTCAAGTATGATTTTACTCTTTTTAGTGATACATTCAAGTTTTAAGATCAAGGCTTAAGGAGCTAGCTTGTGTTAGTAAAAAATAAGCTTTGTTTCTTTATCAGGTAATGATATTAAATTGTGTTTCTCAATGGTTTGTGTTTTTATCAGCAGGTTACATTCATAATTAGAAGCACACTTTTAGAAATATTATTATAATTGTAATTTTCTATTGGTGCCAGAATAAGTTCAACATTTTAGAAAAGAGATGTTGAATATAATACTTTAGTCTTCTAATAATTAAAGCCCAGCTTCTCAAGTAGTTTGTAGGCATGTAATTGGTCCAAAATCTAGGCAACACAGTTCATTCACGTAGACCACATGGTTACAAACTTCTTTTCTTTTTGTTATTTTTATAACTTTGTCAAATTTCACGTATGAGATAAAGCTTAGTTTTGCCTTTCTGTAATGTTTTTTTTACTAAGAGCAGCGAGATTGGTTTGGATAAACATCTGCGTCTTATTCCTACAATTCTACTCAATCTGACCTTTCATTTCCATCTTTAAAACAGCAAAAATGGTATAAAGACAAGCTAGCGTGACGATAGCTCAACAAATTAATTCATGTTGTTCTCTTTGGAGGTTGGGAAGAGCAAGTACATGTGTCTCAACATAGCACTTTCATTTACATTGCCTTTAAATATTTTTTGCATTTCACAATATATAGTCATGATCGAATTATGAAAATTAATCTTCATTAAAAGTTGGAATTTTTTAAGTGAGTTAAGCTCTTTTGGATGATCATACAGAAGCTTTGGTTAGGGATTAAGCAAGCTTTGTTTCTTTCTTTAGTAATGGCATTGAAATGTACTTCTTGATGTGCTTGTGCTTTTAGAAATGACTTAAATTAATGATTTGGGGCATGCAACTGGAAATTTTGTTGTAATCATGGATGCTTAAAAGTTCAATTTCTCTTTAATAACTTTGAATTAAATGGTATGTTTGATATTAGCTTGACATCCACAAGCTGTCTAATCTATGGCTATCTTCTGTAAACATGCAACCTTGCCTTAAATTATTGCTCATAGAATAGAACAGATTCAGAACCTCTGCAGTTTTAACCAATGGTGATTAGAAGATGAGAAACCCAAGTTGAAGTTTTGCAAAATTTCTATTATGCCACAGTTGCTTCAAATTGAAATTGACAGTTGCTTATCAGAAAGTAACTTGGTTAGCAACTGCAATTTTTTCATAATTTAATCACAAGTAGAAAAACTTAATACATAACAAATAAGTCAACATATGAAATTTGTTAACACAGTTCGACACATATGACCTACGTCTATGGAACCCTCACCCAGATTAATCAATTTTTACCAAAGCACAACCAATGTAACATAATGACTCATAATTTTTTCATCACTAACATACTCACTTTCAGATTCGTCTTCACTCCAATTGCTAGTGTAAGACTTTCCTTTTCTCCTTTTAAGAGTATTAGCACATTCCACTTGCACATGCCCAAAACTGTGACATTCATGACATTGTATCTTGTTTTCACCTTTTTAAGTTTTTGCTTGTTGTTTGAAGTTATAGCTTGATGAACTCCCACCATTTTACCTGAACTCAAATATGTCTTTCTTCACCTTCTTTAACCACTTTTTGAAAATTTTTATTATCACCACTAGATCTTTATTTTCATCGAAATCATCTCCTGAATCATGCACAAATTTAGCAACTTCGGCTTATAGCACTAATCCTTTATTCTTCTCACACTTCTCTCTCAACAGGCTCATCTCGAAGTTTGGGAGAATTCCAATTATCTTATCCAAAGATAACTCATTAATATTATGAGCTTCTTCAATGGCTGCAATCTTTGGTATGAATCTAGGAGACAACAATCTCAAATTTTTCTTGACAAGTTTCATATTTGAGTACTTCTTACCAAGTTGATGTGCTTAATTGGTGATATCATGCAGCCACTCATGAAAGTCTCTAATAGTTTTACTTTCCTCCATCTTAAGCTCTTCAAGTCTAGTAGCCAACATTTGAAGTTTTGATGCTTTCATCGATTGTGATCCTTCATGTATAGTTTGCAATGTATCCCAAACTTTTTTTATTGATTCACGCACTGATATCAAATTGAAACGTCCTTCTTTTCAACACGAAAAATTGTATGTAATGATAGAGAGTTACTAAGTGCTCCATCTTCTTCAACCTTTGTCCATTCAAATGGATCTTTAGGTATCACTTCATTCTTTTCATCAGTAGTCCTAGAATGAGTCCAAGCTTTCAATATAGAATTTCAGGCTTTAGTCCCTTGTGCTTGAATAAACACTTTCATTCTTGATTTCAAGCAAGATAGTTCGAATCATCAAGTAAAGGTGACCTACTAATTGACACCCCTTCTTTAATAGCCATGAGTGTGAACACTGATCTACACCAACTTGACACACCTAGTTTTGATTAGAAGAATCAAGCTCTGATAACAATTAAAAAACCCAAAGGTTGAAGTTTCACAAAATTCTTGTTATGTCGTGGTTGCTTCAAACTGAAACTAACAGTTGCTTATTAGAAAGTAATTGGGATGGCAACATCAATTTTTCTAGAATTTAATAACAAGTAGAAAAACTTAATGCATAACAAATAAATCAACACATGAAATTTATAAACGTAGTTTGGCACACATGGCCTATGTCTACGAGGCCCTCATCTAGATTGCCTATGTCTACGGGTCCCTCATCCAGATTAATTAACTTTCACCAAAGTATATTAGTCTTCCATAAGGTTATTACTGTGCTGACATCACTCGTCCCTTGACGTTATCCACCTGTACTCACTTCCTTGAAAGTTATCTCACACAATAGCATGACTACCTCATGCTAACCTCAATAGAGGATTTTGAAATAGCAAATGATAACAAAGATGAAAATAACTCAAGTGATTAAATCAAGAATAATATAAATAAAAAGACATTTGAGTGAAAAAAACACTCCTCTGTATGTGCAATCCATTAAACTATAATCTTGAGAAGTCGTCCAACAAAAATCTGCTGTAAACCTTTTTAATTGATCACCAAAGAAACCTACACACAACAACCACAAGACTCATCAATAGAGCATGTAATTAATCATCGAAGCACACCAAAAGCATTGCTGCAAATATTGATGGATGAACTACTTTTTTTCTCCAACACAAATTCTTTGACCTTTATTAGCAACTGATTAGCGAAAGTCCACATGCATAATAACAAAAATCAAGGATATAAGACACACCATGGACTGCATTTAAGCAAAAAATTTATTTTGCACTTTTTATTCTCTCACTCATAGCCTACACAACACACATCATCCTAAAAGTCAATGGATGGATTTCACTTGATAGACTCCTTATCAAACAAAAGTCTGCTACCAAACATATAAGTTATCTCTGCAATAGCTCCTAAAATGTTGCAACATAAATCAACAATGGAGCAAGTAATTGATCATCAAACCACATAAAACATAGTTGCCAAAAATCAATAATCCATCGATAAAGCTCCTACATGTTTATGTCTAACAAGACATGTTTATCTCCAATAAATCCTATCTTCTTTAGGATTCTATCTCATTTAGGAGTCCTTCCACACTATCTGAACTTCCAAAAATACTACATAATCCAATATAGTGGAATCCTATACCAAGTTAACTTCTTATCACAAAAGATATACCAAATATATCAAAATACAAATAATGCCCAAATTAAGATATCTTAAAAGAGGATGACAAGTGTTAAGCAAGACAAAGAAAACAATCCTATTTTGAGAAGGGACTTTGGGTTGACATCATTTAAAATCACTTTAAGTATAAATTGAAGAGAAAATGGCACCCTCCTTCCTTTATTTGAAGCGTGATAGTAAATAGAAAAAGTAATTCCTACAATGGAAAGATGAAGGAGATGCAACGTTAGATTTGGAGTTATGGAAAGATTTACCTAGTAGTTCATTCATACAATAGTACTATCCTAGTCTTAGGTATAATTATTAGAAATTTCACAGGATTAGTGCTAGAATAATGGGTAGTTTTCTATTAGTTGAAGATCATCCTACATATAGTGAACTTGAAGATTTGCCTTAAGAATAATCCCCTAAGAGATATTATTTGGATTTAACATTTAATCTCCAATTCAGTTAGTAGTTGTTACATTAGTTTGTTCCAATATTGGCTTATTGATTTTTCCTAACTGGTTATTATGTTTGAGTAGGGGAGATTTGTTTTTTTTTTTCAAATTTCATATAAAGAATATGTAATGGGAGGTGTGTTAGTGTATCCTTAAACATGCACTGTGATATTGTCAACCTATTGCTGGTTATGGATGTGACTTTGTGGATTGTGAATCACAAGTTGTCATTTGTGTTGCTAAGTTGTCATTTGTACTGCTAAGTTGATAATTCTTCTTTTCCGAAACTTACAAATACAGGATTGATTGTGACTTGCCAAGGGAAGTATATAGTTGCATTAGATAGTGATGCTTGGGGATTTGGCAGGCATGGAAGTATCAATTCTTTTCACTCTCATTTTTCTCTTTGATTCTTCCAATCTAAAAACATGTTCATCTTCGCATCCTTTACATATTATGTGCTTCGCTTTTCGGTATTGATAACATAATGCAACTTATAACATGACCTTGCTATCCATGCACTTGTCTTTGCTTTATCTCTTTTTGTTTACCTCATTTAATTTTTTTTATCTACTTCATAAATTGAATGGTGATTCAAAATTTTTATTTCAGTTCTAAAAGGTAAAGACCATGTGGGAGGATCATCTAAAGATAGTGGAGATCTTAATGGGATATAGATGTATCATTCCTAGATATTTGTAATCTCTTATCTTATTAGTTGTGATTTAGATAAATCATATCAGATATAGTCTTATTTACATAAGGATGTCATCTTATATAAATCATTGTCGAGTTTACTGGATTTATTCATCGGTTTACCCCATAGTTTTTTCCTCCACATTGGAAGATTTTTCACTTTAAATCTTGATGTTTGTTTCAAGATTATTTTCTTATTCTTATATTGTTTTGTTGCTGCAACGTGAAGATTTATTTCTTGTCATTAATATTTGGTTGATCTTTTAGAGAGTTGTGTATTTGTCTCCCAATAAGTGGTATCAGATTCATCGTAATGAAAGGTCGAAATAACTTTATGGTCTAGTTAACATCATCAAATTACTCGATATGGAAGTCTATAATGGAGGACCTTCTGTATTGCAAGGATTTCTTTGATCCTATTGATGTGGACAGAGGTATGAAGATGATGTTCCTTCAAAACTTGAAAAGAATCAGATAGAGAATGGGAAAAGATGAAGTGGAAAACTCTAGGAACTACCAAACAATAGATTGATATTAACATATTTAACCAGGTGTCTTAAGAAACAGTTCCTTTTGAGCTATAGAAGAAGCTAAAAGGTCTATATAAAAGGAGGACTGCTAATAGCAAGGCCTCTTTGATTAAGAGGCTTGTGAATTTGAAGTTGAAGGATGGGAAATCAGTTTTGGAGCATCTAAGTGATTTCCAAAACATAATTAACAAATTTAAAACAATAAAGATCATTATTAATGATGACCTTCAAACTCTATTCTAGTTAAGTTTGTTAACATTGGTGGTGACGATTAACAACTTAGCTCCTAAAGGTGTGTTCTCTTTGTATGTAATCAAAAAGAGTATGTTTAATAAAGAAATCAGAAGAAAGGAGATTGGAGTTGATAACTTATAGGCTTTCGTGATAGAAAGTAAGGGAAGGAACAAAAGTAAGGTCCCCAAAGCTCATGGCATGTCTAAGAATAGTTCAAACTCTAGAGATAACAAAGATGTAAATACATGCCACTATTACGATAAGCTAGGAAATGTTGAGAGGTTATGTTATAAGTAGAAAAGGGATAAAAAAAGAAAGGTCATCAGAATGATGATGATGGTAGGAGTATAGTTGCAACGACTTCAAACACAGATGACGAGGTGTTAATAGTTTATATAACTAGTGAATGACTCCTTTGTGGGGAGCGTAAAAATGGAAAACCAAAGTTTTGCCAAAATAGTCAGTATAGTTCATATATGAGTTCGTACAAACCTCAGATGTTTACTAACCTTGAGAGACGTATAACACATCTCTGATTTAAGGTTGAATCTATTTATTGGCGAATGTGTTAGATCAAGAAGGATTTAAACACACTTTTAGGGACAGGAAGTGGAAACTGTCCAAAGGCACAGTGATGGTTTCTTGAGGAGAGTTATGTTATTTGTTGTATAAGACACATTTGAAGGTGTGAGGTGGTGAAGTATACATAGCAGAAGAGGAGAATTCACCAAATTTGTGGCATGACAATTAGGGCACATGAGTGAGAAAGGATTAAAGTTGCTAGTTTAAAAATTCCTTTATCCTAGTTAAGAACTCACAATCGATTAATCCAAGCGATCATTGCTTGGCTAGAAAGCAACATAAAGTCTCTTTCAAGAGAAGATCTACAAGGAAGTTGGAGTTATTGGAGTTGGTATATTTAGATGTCTGTGGTCTTATTGAGGAGGAGTCACTAGGTCCTATCATCATTGCATTTACTTAATGTTATTTGAAAAGTCATCCATGGGTCTTGAAGTTAGAACTTTCAATTATGATTTTACTCTTTTTAGTGATACTTGCAACTTTTGAGATCAAGGCTTAAAGAGCATGTGCTAATAAAAAAAAGGTTTGTTTATTTATCAGGCAATGATATTAAATTGTGTTTCTTAATGGTTTGAGTTTTTATTAGCAACTTACATTCATAATTTGAAGCACGCTTTTAGAAATATTGTTATAATTGTGAATGTTTATTTGCAAATGTTAAATTCAACATTTTATAGCATAGAGATGTTGTATAAAACACATTATTCATCTAATAATTACAACCGAGCTTATTCAAGTAGTTTGTAGGTATGTAATTCGTCAAGAATTTAGGCAACACAATTCATTCACGTTGAGCACATTTTTATGATATTTTATTTTTGACATTATATGTATTTTGATATATTTGTTATATCTTTTTTGATAAGAAGTTGACTTGATATAGGATTCCACTATCTTGGAATATGATGTATTTTCAAAATTTAAGATAGTGTGGAAGGAAGGAATCCTAAATGAGATACAATCTTAAAGAAGGTACGATTTGTTGGAGATAAACATACAGTAAATCTATCATGAGATAGAATTTTAAATAAGGTAGGATTTGTTGGAGATAAACAGGTAGTACATATATCGATTTTTAAAGCTACGTTTTTAATTATATGTTCTCATGATGACTTTTGTGGCTTATGTGCGTGGGTTTCTTTGGTGATCAATTAAAAGGTTCACAACAGATTTTTTATGGACGACTTCCCAAGATTATGATTTAATGCAGCAACACAGATATAGGGGAGTATTTATTTGACTCAAGTGTCTTTTTGTTTATGTTAGTCTTGATTTAATCACTTGAGACATTTTTATCTTTGTTATCATTTGTTGTTTCAAAATATTCTGGAGGTTAGCATGAGGTGGTCATACTATTAGGTGTGAGATAACTTTCAGGAGTTTGAGTACGAGTGGATAATGTCAAGGAGTGAGTAGTGTCAGCTTCGTAATAGCCTGGTGTAAGAGTCTTGTACTTTAGTAAAAATTGATTAATCTAGGAGATGACCCCATAGACTTAGGTCGTGTGTGTCGAGCTTCGTTAATAAAATTCATGTGTTGATTTATTTGCTACGTATTATGTTTTTCTACTTGTGATTAAATTATGAAAAAATTGCAATTGCTAATCTAGTTACTTTCAGATAAGCAATCGTCAATTTCAATTTAAAGCAACTACAACAGAATAGGAATTTTGCGGAACTTCAACCTAGGGCTTTTCAATTGGTATCAAAGAAAGGTTCACTTCATCAAAACTTGATATGTTAAGTTGGTATAGATCAGTGTTCCACACTCATGACTACCAGAGAAGGGGTGTCAATCACTAGGCCACATTTACTTGATGGTTATAACTATCCTACTTGGAAATATGGAATGAAAGTATTTATTCAAGCATAAGGGAATAAAGCTTGGACTTCTTTGTTGAATGAATGGTCTATCTTATGACAAATTATGAAAAGAATTGAGCGGTACCTAAAGATCCATCTGAATGGACGAAAGCTGAAGAAGAGGAGCAATGCATGCAATTTTCAATGTTGTAGATGGAGGACGTTTCCATGTGATATCTGCATGTGAATCAGTGAAAAAAGCTTCGAATACATTCCAAACAATAAATGAGGGATCAAAATCAATGATAACATCCAAACTTCAGATATTGGTTACTAGATTTGAATAGCTTAAGATGGATGAAAGTGAAACAATTGGAATTTTTCTTAAGTAATTGTGTAATATCGCTAATCAAGTACCTCAAATTGGGAAAAAAGTATTCAAATCTAAAACATGTCAAGAAAATCTTGGGTAAGAAAACATTTAATAAGACCAACATATGTTGCAAAGATAAAGATGAAGAGTCAAAAGTACCATATTTTAATGCTTACCATTGTTCTCTTTATTTGAGGACTAAAACCTTCAAAGTTTAAAAGACACTACAACAAAAAGACACATTTCGCGTCGTCTTCGTTTAAGACGTCGCGAATTGTAGGGGGCTTTGGCGATGTCTTTGTAGACGTCAGGAGAGGTGGGAAAATTGGGCATCGTTGGATGCAGACGTCGTTGAAAACCTTTATTTTTTACCTCGTTTAGAAAGTAGGACGTGGCGAATTACTATCCACGACGTCTTGGAGAGTTAGACGTCGGGAAAGAAGAGAGAAAGACGACAACGTTTTCTAATTTTAATCTCCCGCCTCTGAAGCATATGAGACGACGTTGCATAATCTGCGTAAAATCAAGAAAATTTTGAGCCGCCGCCCTGCTTTCCTCTCCCTCCCTCCTGATACATCGCACTCTGCTTCCCTCTCCCTCCCTGCCGATATCACCGTCCCTTCCCTCTCCCTGGCGCCGTCGTATTCTGCGTAAGTTAGG
>JANZLF010000207.1:79712-93419 GCA_026546835.1 Erythroxylum foetidum
GAAACCAATTTCGAACTCCTTGAAATAATGTTAATTTAGTTTGATATTGCCATGTTTATGTGGTTATATTTTTGGCACGAATAAGAAATACAAACAATTAAATAAATGTTGAACGTATATTATATGATTCGCAGGTCGGTCTGTGTTTCTCCCGCAATGTAATGGTAACTAATGGTATATCATCCTAGAACTTCACACCAAAAGCTTCGGCTTGGTTTAATTAGCAATATTATGTACAATCAAACAAAAAGGCTAGTAAGCAATCGTGAATCTAACTAACCAAAAAAGAGATAGTAGGCCAACTTTACTTGATGGTTACAACTATCCTATTTGGAAATCTAAATGAAAATGTTTATTTAAGCATAAGGGATTAAAGCCTGGACTTCTGTGTTGAATGAATGGACTCATCCTGTGACAAATTATGAAAAGGATAGAGGGGTACTTAAAGATCCATCTGAATGAATGAAGGCTGAAGAAGAGGAGCAATGCATGCACTTTTGAATGTTGTAGATGAAGGACGTTTCAAAATGATATTAGCATGTGAATTAGTAGCTTCAAAGAGATTACAAACAATAAATGAGGGATCAAAATTAGTAATAGCATCAAAACTTTAGATGTTGGCTGCTAGATTTGAAGAGCTTAAGACGGAAGAAAGTACAGCAATTGGAAATTTTCATGAGTAGCTATGAGATATCGCTAATCAAGCACGTCAACTTGGGAAGAAGTATTCAAATTTAAAACATATGAAAAAAATTTTGGATGAGAAAACATTGAATAAGACCAACATATTTTTTTTTTAGAAATAAGACCAACATATGTTGCAAAGATAAAGGTGAAGAGTCACAAGTAGCATATTTTAGTGCTTACCATTGTAACCTGTATTTGAGGGCTAAAATGTTTCAAAGTTTAAAAGAGAGAATGAGAAAGAGAAATAAGGGAGAGTGTGGCCAATTTACGAGGTCAAGAGATAGACTGGGAAAGAATCTGTTGTGGCCTAGACCTTTAAAGTCGACAGATTGCCTGCTGAAGCCTAACCAAATGGACCTAATCTATGGGCCTAATGTGAATGAAGATCCATTGTAATAAGAAATTGAAAGAGCGGTTACAGTTAGTAACTTAGTAGTTTAAAACTCCCGCGAATACCCATCCTTGAAGAATACCAAATCTTGCCCGTAATGCAGTGCAGTGCAGTGCCGCCCACACCACGTCTCTTGTCTTCCTTTCTTTCTTTCTTTCTGCTCCCCTCTTCACTCAATGAATCACTTATTTTCATGTCAAACAAACAATCTCTTTCCTTTCCTCATGTCTTCCTTCCCCTCATGTCAAACAAACAATCCCTTTCCTTCTGCCCCAACCTATACCATTCGATTTCTCAAGCAAAGCATCCCATCCTATTCTATATATCATCACCACCATGCACGTCCCCTCTTCACCATTCCGTCCTCCTCCAGATTCACCAACACCTATAATGTTTACTGATTTCATCGTTATTGAAATAAAAGTGTAAAGTCCACCCAAGCTAACAGCGATTATTTGCGTTTCTCAAGTCTTTGTTTAGTCGTTAAATTGGGATACTTGGACTTTTTACAGTTTTATGTACTGTTTGTTTCCTTATATTTCAACAAGCATATAAATAGACTAGCTTAGCTAATCGTGAACATCAAATACAAGTGCTTGAGCAAAGTGTGATAAGTTGGCCTGAGACTGAGAGAGCATATATTCTGCAATGGGGACTCAGAGCAAAGATAGTATTACAGAACTCGGTATGTTCTTTTCAATCTCTAGGTCCTTTAGCAGCTTTTGTGTTTCACTCTCTTTTTGGTAATTTCATGCTTTCCATTTTCCAGGAATCATGAGAACCAAAAGAGACTTTCCTCCAAAGGATTTCGCGATCAGGATAAAACAATTTTCCTTACTGGCTGCTAAACATGAGAAATATGAATCTTTTGCGTTCGAAGCTGGGGGATACAAATGGTTTATCCTCTTTCCCTCTCAAGCCTGTAAATAATTAATTTATATATTGTCTGGTGATAAAAATTTGGCCTAGGCCAAGTTCGGACTTGATCCCAGATATAGTTAAGGAAAGCAATTATCTGAGAATCAATTTTTCTTTAGCAAGCAAGACAAAGAACGGTTACCTTCATCCCATCTCTATCAAAACCATCAAATCAATCCATCCCCATCATCGTTGGAGCTGTTTTCTACAAAAATAAAGGTTCTCCCCCTGTAGTAAAATGCAATATTTACACTTACCCAAAGCCTTAGAGTTGTTGGATTAGGTTTTTGGCTTGTGCTTGTAACACCTCTACCAAGTATATGCATGCATTATGACAAAAATAGTTTAAAATATTAATAAGACAAGAATACACATAATCATATCAAATTATTATTTAAAACATGTAGTATAAAAGGTTAACTTAACAAAACACCTAAATCCTAAACCTTAAACATAAATACTAAATATTAAATCCTAAAACCTGAAACCTAAACTCTAAACCCTCAAACTTAAACCCTTTAACCTAAATCTTTATCCTAAATCCTAAATCCTAATACCTAGCAACTCTAAACCTTAAAACTTAAGCCCACTAACCTAAACATTGATCCTTAATCCTAAATCCTGACACCTAACAACTATCACCTATCACCTATAACCTATAACCTATAACTTATAACCTATAACCTATATCATAAACCTTAAACTTCAATCCTTAACACAAAATCCTAAACTCTGATATCTAAACCCTAAGCCTTAGACTATAAAACCTAAATCTTGATCCTTAATCCTTAATCATAATACCTAACACGTATCACTATCAACTATCACCTATAACCTATGACCTTTAACCTATAACCCAAAACCTAAACCTTAAACTTTAATCCTAAACACGAAATCCTAAATTCTAATATTTAAACCCTAAGCCTTAAACTATAAAACTCTAATCCTTAAATCCTAAACTTAAAAATAAAGCCCAATACTACGTGCATGCGTTAAGTAATGCAGTTGTCGATGAATCAATATTTCTTTAACAAGTAAGACAAAAAATGGTTACCTTCATCTCATCCGTATCAAAAGCACCAAATCAATCCATTCACATCATCACTGGAGTCGTTTTCTGCAACAAACTGTAGCAATAAATAATTACAATGTATAAGCAAATGTTATCCCTGTAGTAAAATGCAATAGTTACACTTACCCAAAGCCTTGGAATTGTTGGATTAGATTTTTGACAATTGTGCTAGCAACAACTCTAACTTTACTTAGAAAACCTCCACTTATGCTCGATGTTGCAAAATAAATAAGGAAATACAAATTTATGAACTTCATAAATTAAAGGTTATACTAAGTATATGAATGAATAATGACAAAAATAAGAAAAAATATGAAAAAGTCAAAAATACACATAATCATATCAAAATAATATTTACAACATGCAGTAAAAATAGGTGAACTTAACAAAACACCTAAATCTTAAAGTTTAAACTTAAATACCAAATATTAAATCCTACATCCTATATCCTATATCCTATATCCTAAAGCCTAAAGCCTCAAACCTAAAACCTAAAATCTAAACCCTAAAACCTAAACCTTGAACTTTAATCATAAATTCTAATGCCTAAGACGTATAACCTATAACCTATAACTTATAACTTATAACTTAAACCTTAAACTTTAATCCTAAACACTAAAACATAAATCTTAAGATCCAAGCCCTAAGCCTTAAACTGTAAAACCTAATCCTTAAAACCTACACTATAAAGTTCTAAACCTTAAACCATAAACTTAAAAATAAAACCCCACACTAATTGCATGCGTTAAGGAAACCAATTATTTGAGAATCAGTATTTCTTTAGCAAGTAAGACAAAGAATGGTTACCTTCATCCCATCTCTATCAAAACCATCAAATCAATCCATTCCCATCATCGTTAGAGTCGTTTTCTCCAAAAAAAAAACTGTAGCAACAAATAATTACAATATACAAGCAAAGTTTCTCCGTATAGTAAAATGCAATAGTTACACTTACCTAAAGCTTTGGAGTTGTTGGATAAGATTTTTTAAAATTGTGCTTATAACACCGCTACCATGTATAAGCATGCATTATGACAAAAATAGTTAAAAATATTAATTACTCAAGAATACACATAATCATATCAAAATATTTTAAAACATGTAGTATAAAAGGTGCACCAAAATTTTAAACCTTAAACATAAATACTAAACATTAAATCTTAAAACTTAAGCTCTAAACCCTAAACCCTAAAACCTAAACCCCGTAACCTAAATTTTGATCCTTAATCCTAAATCCGAATACCTAACACCTCTAAACCTTAAAACCTAAACCCACTAACCTAAACCTTGATCCTTAATCCTAAATCTTAAATTTTAAATCATAATACCTAACACCTATCACCTATCACCTATAACCTATAAAATTTTAATCCTCAACACTAAATCTTAAACTGTAATATCTAAACCTTAAGTGTTAAACTGTAAAACACTAAACCATAAATCATAAACATAGAAATAAGGCCCAACACTAAGTGCATGCGTTAAGTGATGCAATTGTCTAAGAATCAATATCTCTTTAATAAGCAAGACAACAAACGGTTACCTTCATCCCATTTGTATCAAAAACACCAAATCAATCCATTCTCGTCATCACTGGAGTCATTTTTTGCAACAAACTGTAGCGATAAATAATTACAATGTACAAACAAATGTTATCCCTGGACTAAAATACAATAGTTACACTTATCTTTAACTGTAGTTAGAAAGCCTCCACTTGTGCTCGATGTTGAAAAATAAATAAGGAAACAAAAATTTATGAACTTTAGAAATTAAAGGTTATACCAAGTATAACATGCATAAAAACAAAAATAGGAAAAAATATGAAAAAGTCAAGAAAACACATAATCATATCAAAATAATATTTGCAATATGCAGTAAAAAAAGGTGAACTAAACAAAACACCTAAACCTTAAACCTTAAACTTAAATTCTAAATATTAAATCCAATATCCTATATCCTAAAACCTAAAACCTAAAATCTAAACCCTAAAACCTAAACCTTGAACTTTAATCCTAAATCATAATGCCTAAGACCTATGACCTACAACCTATAACCTGTAACCTATAACCTATAACCTATAACCTATAACCTATAACCTATAACCAATAACCTATAACTTAAACCTTAAACTTTAATCCTAAACACTAAATTCTAAATCTTAAGATCTAAACCCTAAGCCTTAAACCATAAAACCTAAACTATAAAATTCTAAACCTTAAACCATAAACTAAAAAATAAAACCCGACACTATGTGCATGCGTTAAGGAAAGCAATTATCTGAGAATCAGTTTTTCTTTAGCAAGCAAGACAAAGAATCGTTACCTTCTTCCCAACTCTATCAAAACCATCAAATCAATCCATTCCTATCATCACCGGAATCATTTTCTCCAAAAAACCGTAGCAACAAATAATTACAATATACAAGCAAAGGTTTTACCTGTAGTAAAATGCAATAGTTACACTTACCCAAAGCGTTGGAGTTGTTGGATTAGATTCTTGACAATTGTGCTTGTAACACCTCTAAAGTATAAACATGCATTATGACAAAAATTGTTTAAAAAGTTAATAAGTCAAGAATACACATAATCATATCAAAATATTACTTAAAACATGCATTATAAAAGGTGAACTTAACAAAACACCTAAATCCTAAACCTTAAACATAAATACTAAACATTAAATCCTAAAACCTAAAACCTAAACTCTAAATCCTAAATCCTAAACCGTCTAACCTAAATCTTAATCCTAAATCCTAAAACCCAACACCTCTACACTTTAAAACCTAAATCTTGATCCTTAATCCAAAATCCTAATACCTAACACCTATCACCTACCACCTATAACCGATAACCTATAACCTATAACTTATAACCCATAACCTAAAACCTAAACCTTAAACTTTAATCCTAAACACTAAAGCCTAAACTCTAATATCTAAACCCTAAACCTTAAACTATAAAACTCTAAACCTTTAATCCTAAACTTAAAAATAAATCCAACAATAAGTGCATACGTTAAGTAATGCAGTTGTCTATGAATCAATATTTCCTTAACGAGCAAGACAAAAAATGGTTACCTTCATCCCATTTGTATCAAAAGCACCAATTCAATCCATTATTATCATCACTGGAGTCATTTTCTGCAACAAACTGTAGCAAGAAATATTTACAATGTACAAGCAAATGTTATCCCGGTAGTGAAATACAATAGTTACACTTACCCAAAGCTTTGGAAATGTTGGATTAGATTTTTGACAATTGTCCTAGCAGCACCTCTAACTGTACTTAGAAAACCTCCACTTGTGCTCGATTTTGAAAAAAAATAAGGAAAAAAATTATGAACTTTAGAAATTAAAGGTTATACCAATTATAAGCATGCATAATGACAAAAATAGGAAAAATATATGAAAAAGTCCACATATAATCATATCATAATAATATTTGCAACATGCAGTAAAAAAAGGCGAACTTAGCAAAACACCTAAATCTTAAACCTTAAACTTAAATAATAAATATTAAATCATATATCCTATATACTATATACTATATACTATATACTATATACTATATACTATATACTATATACTATATCCTACATCTTACAAAAAACAAAAGCCTAAAATCTAAAATCTAAACCCTAAAACCTAAACCTTGAACTTTAATCCTAAATCCTAACGCCTAAGACCTATAACCTATTACCTAAAACTTAAACTTTAAACTTTAATCCAAAACACTAAATCCTAATTCTTGACCAAAACCTTAAGCCTTAAACTATAAAATTCTAAACCTTAAACCATAAATTTAAAAATAAAACCCGATAATAAATGCATGTATTAAGGAAAGTAATTATTTGAGAATCAGTTTTTCTTTTGCATCCAAGACACAAAACAGTTACCATCATCCCATCTCTATCAAATCAATCCATTCTCATCATCGCTGGAGTCGTTTTATGAAAAATTCTATAGCCACAAATAATTACAATATGCAAGCAAAGGTTCTCCCTATAGTAAAATGCAATAGTTACACTTACCCAAAGCATTGAAGTTGTTGGATTAGGTTTTTGGAAATTGTGCTTGTAACACCTCTACCAAGTATATGCATGAATTATGACAAAAAAAGTTAAAAATATTAATAATTCAAGAATACACATAATCATGTCAAAATAATATTTAAAACATGTTGTATAAAAGGTGAACTTAACAAAACACCTAAATCTTAAACCTTAAACATAAATACTAAACATTAAATCCTAAAACCTAAAACCTAAACCCTCTAACCTAAATCATTATCCTAAATCCTAAAACCTAAATCCTAACACCTAACACCTCTAAATCTTAAAACCTAACCCCACTAACCTAAACCTTGATCCTTAAACATAAATCCTAACACCTAACAACTATCACCTATCACCTATCACCTATCACCTATCACCTATAACCTATAACCTATAACCTATAACCTATAACCTATATAATCTATAACTTATAACCTATAACCCAAAACCTAAACCTTAAACTTTAATCCTAAACACTAAATCCTAAACTTTAATATTTAAACCCTAAGCTTTAAACTATAAAATTAAAAAGCTTAAATCCTAAACTTAAAAATAAAGCTCAACACTAAGTGCATGCGTTAAGTAATGTAGTTGTCGTAGAATCAATATTTCTTTAACAAACAAGACAAAAAATGGTTAACTTCATCTCATTTGTATCAGAAGCATCAAATCAAAATTAAATACTAAATATTAAACCCTATATCATAACACCTAAGACCTAAAACCTAAAACTTAAAATCTAAACCCTAAAACCTAGACCTAAACTATATCCTATTTCCTAAGACCTAAACTATATCAAAAGAAATTGGTTATATTTCCTGTTAATGTTTTTAATTTTTTTCTGTTATAATTTTATTTTTATTAAAAATATATTTAATTAAGTTTATAATAAAATTACAATTAAAATATATTTAATTTTATTATTATATTATTTATTAAATTCTTATTATACTATTAGATATTAGTATTAAATTTTAGTTTAATTTATTTATATATATATTTATGTTCATAATTTAATTAATTTTCTTAATTGCACTTACCAAAAGTCTTCGAGTTGTTAGACAACATCTTTTAAGGACGGTCATTGCTAAGCGCTGGTAGAAACCAATTCTTCTTTCAAGGACAATATGACCAAGTCTAAGGCATGCCTAAAATATCTTCAGCGATCATAGTTGCTTATGAAAAATGCTATGTATCCAATAGGCAAAGAAAAGAGCCAATAACTCAATATCATCTAACCTTGTTAAGTGTTATCTCTTGATCAACAAGTTAAGGATCTGAGGCAAGATCCTCACATTTAATCGTGCTTGCAGCACCTAAAATTGTACTTACAGCACCTCCAGTTGCGCTTGATATAGATAAATCAAAAAAGAAATCAAAATTTATGGACTTCAAAAATTAGAGATTATACCAGGTATAAGCACGTATTACAACAAAATAGAGTAAAAGTTATTAATTAGTCAAGAAAGCCCAAAATCATACAAAAATATTATTTGCAATATGCTTTAAAAAAGGTGAACTTAACAAATATAGCCAAATCCTAAACCTTAAACTTAAATACTAAATATTAAATCCTAACCTTAAACTTAAATCTTTAATATTTTATGCTATACCCTATGTCCTATATCCAATATCCTATATCCTATATCCTATATCTTAAGACCTAAACTATAAAACCTAAACCTTAAAATATTATGTGCTTACTCTATCAACGACAGAGTAAGCACATAATCATACTAAAATATTATTTGTGATATGCTTTAAAAAAAGGTGAATTTAACAAATACAACCAAATCCTAAGCCTTAAACTTAAATACTAAATATTAAATCCTAAAGCCTAAAATCCAAACTCTAAATTCTAAACTCTAAGCCTTAAATCTTAAATCTTGATCCATGGTCCCAAATCCTAAATCCTAATATCTAAGACCTATAACCTATAACCTATAACCTAAACTTTAAACTTCAATCTTAAAAACTAAACCCTAAATCCTAATACCTAAGAACTATAACTTATAGGCTACATGCTAAACCTAAACCTTAAACTTTAATCTTAAATATTATAACCTATATCCTATGTCGTATATCCTATATCCTATATCCTATATCCTAAGATCTAAACTATAAAACCTAACTCTTAAAACTCTAACCCTTTAACCCTAAACCTAAAAATAAATCCCAACATTAAGTACATGCTTTAAGGAATGCAATTATCTAAGAATCAATATTTCTTCACTAAGTAAGACAAAAAAATGGTTACCTTTACACCTTCTCTATCAAAACCACCAAATCCAGCCATTGAGATCATCAACAGAGTCGTCTTTTGTGACAAATTGTCGGAATAAATAATTATTATAATGAAGGAAAAGTTCTGTGTATAGTAAAATACTATAATTGCACTTACCAAAAGTTTTGGAGTTGTTGGATTACATTTTTCAAGGATGGCCATTACTAGGTGCTAGTCAAAACCAATTCCTCTTTCAAAGACAAGACGACCAAGTTCGAGCCATATTGGCAACATGCTT
The DNA here is from genome assembly GCA_026546835.1 of Erythroxylum foetidum. Taxonomy (NCBI): domain Eukaryota; kingdom Viridiplantae; phylum Streptophyta; class Magnoliopsida; order Malpighiales; family Erythroxylaceae; genus Erythroxylum; species Erythroxylum foetidum. Next base: position 89,356 of record JANZLF010000207.1, read on the forward strand.
TAAAAAAGGTGAACTTAACAAATACAGTCAAATCCTAAACCTTAAACTTAATTGCTAAATATTAAATCATAAAACCTAACATCTAAACTCTAAACCTTAAACCTTAAATCTTGAACTATGGTTCCAAATGCTAATTCCTAATACCTAAGACCTATAACCTATTACCTAAACCTTAAACTTCAATTCTAAAAGCTAAACCCTAAATCCTAATACCTAAGACCTTTAACATACAACCTACATGCCAAGACTAAACCTTAAACTTTAATCTTAAATATTGTATGATATAGCCTTTGTCCAATATCCTATATCTTAAGACCTAAACAATAAAACCTAAACCTTAAAACCTGAACCGTGGTCCCAAATCCTAATTCTAATACCTATGAGCTATAACCTATAACCTACAATCTAAACCTTAAATTTCAATCCTAAATCTTAACACCTAAGACCTATAACCTGCAGCCTACATGCTAAACGTAAACCTTAAAATTTAATCCTAAATACTATATCCTATATCCTATGTCCTATATCATCTATACTATATCCTATATCCTATATCCTATATCCTATATCCTATATCCTATATCCTATATCCTATATCCTATATCCTAAGACCTAAACTATAAAACCTAAACCTTAAAATTCTACCCTTTAACCCTAAACTTTAAAATAAATCTCAACAATAAGTTCATGCTTTAAGGAATGCAATTACCTAAGAATCAATATTTCTTTACCAAGCAAGACAAAGAAAAGGTTACCTTTATACATTCTCTATCAAAACCACCAAATCCAGCAATTATCTTTATCAATGGAGTCATCTTCGTGACAAATTGTAGGTATAAATAATTATAATATTAAAGCAAAAGTTTTGTGCGCAGAAAAATACTACAATTGCACTTACCAAACTCCTTGGGGTTGTTGGATTACATTTTTCATTGATGGCCATTGCTAGGCACTGGTAGAAACCATTTTCTCTTTCAGAGACAAGATGACCAAGTCCAAGGCATACCTAAAACATCTTCAACGATCATAATTGTTTATGAAAAATGTTATGTATCAAATAGGTAAACAATAAAGCCAATAACACAATATCAAATAACCTTGTTAAATGTTATCTCTCGATAAACAAGTTAAGGATCTGAGGTAGGATCCTCACATCTAATCGTGCTTACAACACCTATAATTGTACTTATAGCACCTCTGATTGTGCTCGATATTGACAAATCAAAATTTATGAACTTCAAAAATTAGAGTTTATACCAGATATAAACATGCATTACATCAAAAAAAGGTAAAAGATATTAATTAGTCAAGAAAGCACATAATCATACTAAAATATTATTTGCAACATGCTTTAGAAAAGGTGAACTTAACAAATACAACCAAATCCTCAACTTTAAACTTAAATACTAAATATTAAATCCTAAAACCTAAAACTTAAAATCTAAACCTTAAATCTTGAACCATGGTCCTAAATGCTAAATCCTAATACCTATAACCTATAACCTATAACCTAAACCTTAAACTTTAATCCTAAAAACTAAATCCTAAATCCTAATACCTAAGACCTTTAACCTAGAGCCTACAAGCCAAACCTAAACCTTAAACTTAAATCTTAAATATTTTATGCTATATCTTATGTCCTATATCCTATATTCTGTATCCTATGTCCAATATACTAAATCTTATATCCTATATCCTATATCCTATATCCTATATCCTAAGACCTAAACTATAAAACCTAAACCTTTGAACTCTAACCCTTTAACCCTAAACTTAAAAATAAATCTCAACAATAAGTTCATCCTTTAAGGAAAGCAATTATCTAAGAATAAATATTTCTTTACTAAGACAAAAAAAAAATGGTTACCTTTATACCTTTTTTATCAAAACCACCAAATCTAACAATTATCATCATCAACGTAGTCATCTTCTGCAACAAATTGTAGGCATAAATAATTATAATGTTGAAGAAAAAGTTTTGTGTATAATAAAATGCTATAATTGCACTTACCAAAAGCCTTCGAGTTGTTGGATAACATTTTTCAAGGACGGCCATTGTTAGCCGTTGGTAGAAACCAATTCTTCTCTCAAGGATAAGTTGACCAAGTCTAAGGAATATCTTAAACATCTCCAATGATCATAGTTGCCTTATCAAAAATGTTATGTATCCAATAGGCAAAGAAAAGAGCCAATAACGCAATATTAGCTAACCTTGTTAAATGTTATCTCTCGATCAACAAGTTAAGGATATGAGGCAAGATCCTCACATCTAATCGTGCTTGCAACACCTACAATTGTACTTACAGCACCTCCGGTTGTGCTCGATATTGACAAATCAAAAAAGATATCAAAATTTATGAACTTCAAAAATTAGAGATTATACCAAGCATAAGCACGAATTACGACCAAATAAAGTAAAAGTTATTAATTAATCAAGAAAACACAAAATCATACAAAAATATTATTTGCAACATGCTTTAAAAAAGGTGAACTTAACAAATACAACCAAATCCTAAACCTTAAACTTAAATACTAAATATTAAATCCTAAAACCTAAAACCTAAAATCTTGAACCATGGTCCCAATTGCTAAATCCTAATACCTAAGAACTATAATGTTGGACCCCGAACTTTTGGTGAAAATTAGAAATATTAAAATGAATTTAAATAAGAAAGAAATTGGTGAGAAAATTTATGAATTTAAGAAAATTTGATGAATTTAAGAAAAATTTATGAGAAAAGAATTGTTTAGTTTTGATGACTTCAATATTTGAGTCGATTTGTATGGGTTATGAAAGTTTAAGAGAATGAGTTGATTTGAAATGGAAGTTGAAAATTGAGAAATAAAGAGAAAAGTGTGAAAATTTGAAGAATTAAGAAAAGTTTGACTTTTTGGGGTTAAAAGTTGACTTTTGATTTAGGCCAAATTGGAGAAAATGATCTTCATAAAACTTGTAGCTTATGTTGAGAGCTTTCCGTCGTCATAAAGTTTGAAATTTTTCGATATCGGGAGTAAAAGTTATGATCAGTCAAAGTTTATTTTGTAAAAATGACCATAAGTGTATATTTGCGTGTGCTCGACTTTGAGGCCACTCGTCGTACAGATTTAGTCTGAATTGGAATAAGTGGTCTTCATAAAAGTTGTAGCTTGTTTATCAATATTTTCGACGCTATAAAGTATGCAATTTTTTGATGTGGGAATAGGAAGATATGAATTTTGAAAGTTTGGAGTTTGTTTAGGTGATGTTTGAAAGGGCAGTAACTTTGACTAGGTTTTTGACCCCTTTAGAGAGGGAATTGATTTTCGAGTTTTTCATAAAAATTGTAGATCTTTTTTTTTATCTTTCCATTGACACCAAGTTTGTAATTTTTGGAGTTTGGGATCAAGAGTTGTGAGTTTTGAAAAATCTGGTTATATTTGTATATTGGAAGTGTTGTTTTGTTTAAAATCCGACCCTCTGTCAATCCTTTGCGTCTAATTGCTTCGTCTGACATCCGATTGATCCGATTTTTAAAGCATTGGATTCCTAAGACTTTTATCTGCATTTTTATGAAAAATTATGATTTTTAGGAGACTAAATTGAAAGAGATTGATTGAATCATAGTGAGAGGAATTGGTTAGAGGTTATGAGTTAGATAATTTTCTGAACATGGTTCAGTAATTTGGAGATATCTTGATATGTATAGCTCCGATTGAGTTGATTCTTAAGGAAAAATAAAATTGAGACATGGGGCTACAAATCATGTGAAGGGATTGAAGTTCAATTTAGCCCCTAAGGTATTCAATTTCTGGAGTGAAATTTGAAGTAATGTTTAGTCTCGGTTTTGTGATGGTCTGATAGTATTTTGGTCATAACTCCTTCGTTTCTGATCCGAATTGAGCGTTTTTGGTGGCTTTGGAAACTTAAGACATAGAAAAACATTTCTCTAGAAGGAAATGTTACCAAATTATTTCAGTTACCTACTAAAAATTAGGAAGCAAGATGACTGTTTTTAAAATGAAATGTGCAGGGGCAGATTTGGAACATCACTTAAAGGGGTAAGAATGTAGGCTTTGATGGAGGG
>JANZLF010000211.1:34806-49131 GCA_026546835.1 Erythroxylum foetidum
TTGCCTTTAAGTGCTTCATGAAAGTTTTAGCTTGTGTTTTGATCTTTACTTTGATATAAAGTATAGAATTTTTGGACAATAGGATGAGAAGTTATGAATTTTAGAAATGTGTGTTCCTGTTCAGGATGATAGTAATTGAACAGTAACTTTGATTGAATTTTTGATCTATATAGAGGCTGAATCTGCTCTTAAAGTCTTCATGAAATTTTTATATTATGTTTTTATCTTTCCATTGACATAAAGTATGGAATTTTTAGACCATGGAATAGGAAGTTATGATTTTTAAAAGTTTCTATTATTGTTTAGCATGATTATTAGTGGACAGAATCTTTGATTGGAAAATTGACTTCCTTAGAGGCCAAAGTGATTTTTTTGTCCTTCATTAAAGTTTTAGGTTGCTTTTTGATATTTGCATTGATATAAAGTATGACATTTTTGGACCTTGGAGATGAAAGATAGAAATTTTCAAAGTTGAGTTATTGTTTAGGGAGACTTTATTTTGGACAGAAAGTTTGATTGGGATTTTGACCCCTTTAGAGGCTAAATTAGTTTTCTAGTTCTTCATGGAAGTTGTAGAGATTCATTTCAGCTTTTTATTGATACTAAGTTTGTAAATTGTGGACTCTTGGGTCAAAAGTTGTGATGTTTGGAAAATTCTGTTATATATATGTATATATTTGATGAAAAAAAACAAACGGGTGAGCACTATACGGGCTCCTCACGAGCGAGTGCATTCCGCGCTCGTCTCGTGACGACGAACGCTCGCAAGGGCTAGCGTCTGAAAGAATGGTGCAACACCGTTTTTCCATTTTGGGTCTTTTTGCTTCCCAATCTGACCCTTGTTCAATCTTTTGTTTATAAGTTTTCCGTCCGACATCCGATTGATTTGATTTTTGAAGCGTTAGATTGCTAAGACAATTATCTACATTATAATGGGAAATTTATGATTTTTGAGATTTAATTGAGGAAGATTGATTTAATCAAAGTGAGTTAGATAATTTTCTGAACATGGTACAGTTTTAACAGAAAATCTTGATCTGTGAAAATCCGATTGATTTGATTCTTATTGCAAAATAAAATAGAGACATGGGGATACAATTCATATGGAGGAATTTAATTTCAATTTAGCCCTTAAGACTTTCAATTTCTGAATTGAATTCGAGTTTAGTGTGCAGTCTTAGATTAGTAAGAGCTGACAGTGTTTAGGCTATACTTTTTGCTCTAGTCATCCAAATGATTTGATTCTTAATTTCGATTAAACTAGAGAAAATAGGGATACAATTTGTTTGAAGAAAGTGAATTTTAATTCAACCTCTAAGATTATCAATTTTTGTATGGAAGTAAAGTGCTGGAAAATGTTTTAGCATAACAATAGTCCAAAATTTTTGGAGTATAACTTTTGATGTAGTGACTCAAATTAAATGATTTTAGTGACGTTATGAAATTGAGATAATGAGGAACATTTATCTAGAAGGAAGTTTTTTCAAATTCCTTCAATTTGATGGTTAGAAAAATGTCCTAAAGTAAGCATGAATTAAAATGAATTTTAGGGGCAAATTTGGAAGATCACTTAAAGTGTTAAGTTATAAGGCTTATAAGGAAGGGCAAATGAGTCATTACTCATTCATTAAAAGGGGGCTGCCGTTTATAAGGAAGAGAGGCATGAAATTAGAAAGGAAAATGAAAGGAAGAAGAGAAAAGAGGTGAGAGTTTCGGATGGAAAGAAAAGGGAAAAGAAGAAAGAAGAAAGAGAAGGCTTAGGATTCGAATTTTAGTGAACTTCAAGAGTGATTTTTAAGTAGATCCAAGAGGGAAAAGATGGAAGAAGATGAGAGCTTCAATATGAGCCAAGAAAATCCGAAAATGGTGAAGATTAAGGTAAGAGACGATTTTTGATCTTTAAATTTTTGATGAGTTTTTGGTTTAGATAGCTTAAGAATGTTATGGGTTTGTGATTTTCAAGCTCAATTTTGGTGATTGTATGGTATAAATTGCTCAATTTTGGATGGTTATTAATTAGGGATTTTGTCATGAATTAGGAAAATTAAATGAGGCAATGGAGAAATTGAAGCTATGGACAAGTTTTATACCATGTTTATATTTTGATATATAAGCTATGTATGTGTTCTTGAAAAATCAAGAAAGGGTTTTTAAATTATTATGTTCGAATGATTAATTCCTTGTTCTTGGAATGATTTTAGAAATTGTTACAATTATATATTCGTTATTTGGAATGATTTGAGAAATCGCAATAATTATTGAATTCAATATTTTTTAATGTTTTGGATAATTTGAGAAATGTCTATAATTGATGATTTTCATTGTTTTAAATGAATGGGAATTTGATTGACTTATGATTATGATAAGTTGTAAAATTGTTGCATTCATTATGTTTGAATGATTAAGAATGTTTTATGTGAATTGGTTTAATATTGTGAATTTTTGAATGTGAATGGGTATGATATGACATGATATGAAAACTGGATTTTCAAAATGTGCCTTCGAACAATCCGTTTTCTCAAGTGTGAAATATTTTATGTGGGTTTGGTTAGGTCCCATAAGTTGAGTCAAGTGCACTTGTCTTCTTTTTATAGGCTTCGCCCGCCTGCCCAGTAGTGGTATTGGAGCTCCGTTACGGACTCCCATAAGTTCACGACTACGCTGGACCGCTATGCGAGAAAGTGTAGTACGTTCTGTTCACGACTGCACAGAACCGTCATGTAAAAATGTGCAGTACATTCTGTTTTGGACCGACCCAAACCATTCTAATGTGTTTATGTGTTTTTGTTTTGTTTCTAAGTGTGATGCATTCATGTTTTTGAAATTGCTCATGAATTCCTTGAAATTGAGAAATTGTGAAAAATAAGCTTTTGATGGATTTTTCTACTGTGAAATATTTATAAATGGAAAACATTTTGAAAAATGATTTTTGCTTAATTTTCGATTTATAGACATGTTATCCACAAGCTTTTAGCTCCCCCCTTTCATCCTCATCTCCAGGCATCGAGTAGGAGTTCGAATGAAAGAAAGTCAAGGCTTTTGATCGATTTTTGCATATATTGTAGTTTGTGTAATTTGGATTTTGATATTAGTTTTGTATATGGCTTAGAATGCCAGTAAAGTTTGTCGTGCATTTATTTTGGAATGTAAGTTACTTCTGGACTTGTGTATGGACTTTGGGATATAAATTTATGTATGGTTATGATATGTGAATGGTTTATGGTATATAGATGAGATGAATGTGAATGTGACTGAATATGATTATAATTTGATTGTGTTTGGATTCCGGACAGGAGGTCCGATGATGTTGATTGATTGATAATTATTGAAGTGTTATAGGTATAAAAATGTGTTTGATTATGTTGGGATTCTGGATAGGAGGTCCGATGAATTGTGATGTTTGAGCTGAAATATTGAAGTGCTCTTGTGTTTGAATTGTGGATATATGGATATGTGTGTTAAGTGTCTTTTGGCAAAAGAAAAAAAATAGAATTGGTTAAAAAGAAGAATTACGAGATATGTATGAATGTGAAAGATAAAATATTTGAGTATATGGAATTGATAAATTTCAAATAGGAAATTGGAATGGTTTTGAATAAAGAAGAATAAGATGAAAGAGAAAAAAATTATACTGGTTTCGGATTGATTTAGTCAAAGGTTTCCAAAGCGAAGTTTTTCTGAAATATTTGTTTTCGGAAGTCGGAGTTAAGTTTTTGGCCTTAAGCGATATGTTTCTGTTTCGCTTTCAATTCCGAGCCATTCGATTCCTATTCAATTTGCTTTCGATGCTTACGCCTTTTGATTTGATTTGCTTTCTTTGACTTTCACCATATGTTTCCGCTTCAGATTTGACTTTTGCTTTCGATTCTGCTTTTGATTTTGTCTGTTCGTTTGTTTTGTTATTCGTATTTGTTTTAGCCCACTTTCGGGTTTAAAATCCGTCCTTTCGTTTTGTCCGCCTTTTGCTTATGTTTTTGTTTTCGCCATCCGTTCCTTTATTTTCCATTTTTCTGATTGGGGTCCGGTTCTGAAATCGGGTCCTAGCATTTACCCACATGTTCAGTCTATCTCCAAAAATAGTTGGTTATCCTTTGTTGGTAGTCTATTTCGAAGACTAAGCTATGCAGTGAAAGAGAATTTTAGTGGTATGTATTGCTTCTATATAAATGTCATCCATGGCCGTCTTGTATGCTTGACTCTCAATAATTCATAGATTTTCTGTACTGATGGGGTTCCATTTATACACAACTTCTGCATTCCATACACTACTTCCCTTCGGCCACCCAACTTATCCACCAATTTATTCCGAATCATTGCCAATTTTTTTAGCAGGGGTGAGTCATGGTTGTGAGTTCCCAATCTCATATTGATATGTCCTTCAAATATACTTCATAAATCCATCTTACCCATAAGGAATCTACTTTGGCATGAATATTCCATAGCACTTTAGACAATAGTGCCAAATTCCATAGTTTACAATTTTCAGTTCCAGTCCACCCTCCTCTTTTGGTACATAGACATTATCCCATGCCACTTTAAAGTATTTACCACGCCATAAGAACAACCTACATATGGAGGTTATCCTCTCTAGGATAGTTGTTGGAATGGGAAATTCTTGGAGTCAAAAGGAAAGTACCCCTTGAATGACAGAATTTATAAGTTCAATTTTACCCGCATATGATAGAGTTTGACCATTCCATGAATTAATATATGCCTCTATAGATTCAAGTAGAACAGAAAATTGGGCCATTAAGACCTTCATAGGTGCTATAGCCCAAGTATCGAACTAGAAATTCACCCATAGGGTATTCCATCATCTGCATGATATTCTCCATTTCATGTCCACATACCCCAACTAGGTAAATGCTAGATTTTGAAGCATTCATCTTTATGTCTGCCACCTTTTTCAGTTCATTCAACACCTCTATTAGTATCCCTATAAAATTAGAATCACCTCTAGAAAAAAGCATGAGATCATCTGTAAAAGAAAAATGAAATACCAAGTTGTTTACACTTCAAGTGGAAGTGAAATTAAGGGTTGGCAGTTGTCATTTTTAACATTTTTGAGAGGTACTCCAAACCAAATAGGAAAAGTGTTGGTGACATAGGGTCTTTTTGTCTTAAACACTTTTGACCCTTGAACATACCATGTAATAAGTCATTTATTTATATTGAGAAGGAAGTGATAGTTATACATTCCATAATCCACCGTATAAATTTAGTAGGGAAACCCAGCCCTTTCATCATATCTTCCAAAAACTCCCATGGAATCATGTCATAAGCTTTTGTGATGTCTATTTTTATCATACATCATGGTGAAATCTACTTTTTAGTATAACCTAGAATGAGTTCTTATGCTAGAAAAATAGTATCAAGCATATTTCTACCTGGCACAAAGGTGGCTTGAGCTAGATCTATAATTTTTCCCACAACCTCCACCATACGTTCATTCAGTATTTTTGTCATCACCTTATAAACAACCTTCATACAAGCTATTGGTCTGAAGTCTATTACTTTCTATGTTGTTGTCATCTTTGGAATGAGAGTGATGATGGTATGGTTTAATTGTTTTCGCATTTGACCAGTGGTAAAAAATTCCTTCACAACTAAGATTACATCTGGTCTAACCATATCCTAGTGTTTTCTGAAGAAGGCAGAAGTATATCCATCCAGCCTCGAAGCTTTGTCATTGCCTATATTAAACATAGCCCTCTTGATCTCCTCATCCAAAATTGGGGCAACCATTAATTCCTGTGTCTCCACATCCAAGATCGATTTATTCCTTACTACATTTGAATCTAACTTGTTTAGGGGAGTTGATGTGCTAAGAATCTCTTGATAGAAACTTAAACAACAATTCACCACTTCTACGAGTGATGTGGTTATGGATCTATCCTCCCTGATGATGTGAGAGATAGTATTCTACTTTCCTCTCTTTTAGGTTACTGCATAGAAATACTTCGTGTTTCTATTAACCTCTATAAGATGCTTACATTTAGCTTTTTGTTGAAAAATTCTCTCTGCATCTAGTAAAAATTGAGCCTGCTTCCTTTTAATGTTCACCTTATGTTTCAACTCCACATCTTCAGGCCTATTGAGAGAGGCCTGATATGCTAGTTGAAAATCCCCTTGTGCCTTCTTAACCTTGCTAGATATGCGCCCATCTGCTTCGGAATTCAAAGTTTTCAGAGGATATTTTAGTGCCTTCAACTTCATACAAAGAGCAGATTGAGTTGTTCCCTCTACTACCATCTCCCAACTACTAGCTACAATATCCTAAAGCTGAGGGTGGTTAAGCCACATGTTAAAAAACTTGAATGTTTTTTTCCTTTTACTTCCAATTGGTTGATAGCCACCATTACTGGACAGTGATCTGATTATGTTATCTTGTCTAAAAAATGTGCTAAACAATTATAACCCAAAGAACCTTATGCTTGATTAAGGAGTACCTGATCTAGTTTTGCCCATAAGTGATTTTTGTGTCAAGTAAAGAATTCCCCCTATATGGAACATCTTCTAGCCCAAGTATCATTCTGAAATCTAATAGGTCTTTAAGCAAATATGCTGAGGGAGGCTGACATCCAAGCCTTTCTCTTGCTGCACACATAAGTAAAGTCCCCCATTATGATCCAAGGTATCAAGGAGTCTACATTCAACTATATTAGTTTCTTCCATAATTCTCTTCTTCTTGTCACACTATATAAACCATAAATAAAAGATACTATAAATGAAAACTGAGATATACTGCATTGGATTTTCACATGAATAAATTGTTCTCCCACCTCCAATACTTGACACTGATAAAAAGTAGAATTCCATATAACACATATTCTTCCTCCTATAATAGATCCAAAGTTGTGACAAAAGTCTCGTCCTTTAAATCTATTTTTCATCATCCTACTCAAACTATCAGTTAATAATTTGGTTTTAAGAAAACAAGCAAACTTACACTCGTGTTGTCTAATAAGATTGACAACACTATGTTATCCAGAGGCCTTGTTTAGGCCTCGAACATTCCAGCATAGTATCCTCACTTATCAATTTGGGGGGCCTCTCCCTCCTCTCTTCTTTACAGCTTCATTGGTATTCTTACCCATATCCTCTCTATTATTACCCACTTGCACTTGCATGCTTCTTCTCTTAGTCACTATTCTATTAATTTGTGTCATCATTGCCTTCCCCTTGTTAAGATTTATGTGAGTATACACCTTCTGCCATTCTCCATCATTTATTTTTTTAGGATCCATCTAATTTTGGAGTATCTTGTGTCCCCTTATTCCAGTTAATTCCTCCTTGCACCCAGTTCCTTCAGTACTGCCTTCATTCTGTGTTTGTTGTTCTCCCTCCTTGTCAAGATTTCCTTCTTGAGTGGCTCCTATATGAGCTTCTGGTTGTTTATACATTCTTTTCTCCATCTCTTGGTTGGGCTGATTCATATCATTGCCATCCATAACAATTTTAGTACCTCCTGCATTTATTGGGCTCTTCATCTGTTTCTTTTTAATTCTTTTTTTAGATTTGCATTCAAAAAGGTTATGACCAAATTGTTTACAATGGCAGTAGTAGCTAGGGAAAGTTTCATAGTATACCACTTGTGTGTATCGGGTACCCCTAAGCATCTTCACATCAAAGCTTATCACTGTTTGTCTTGACACATCAACTTCTACTAATATTCTAGCATAGCCAATCCGTGACTTTTTGCTATTGATTTTGTCTGTGCAAAGTGGTCTTCCAATAAGAGATCCTAGTTTCGACAACCCCCTCTCATTCCACAACTCCGAAGGTACATTAGGAATTGCAGCCATATGGGAACTTCCATAAAATCTTTATTGTCAAATGCAAAGCCCTGAGAAAGTCTCTTAAGAAGCAGAGTCTTCCCATACAACACATACGGTCCCACTGCTAGTACATTAGTGCTATCCTCTTTTATGTCAAATTGAAAAAACAGATTTTACATTGACCACTTCATTTTGCAATTAGTCCTTCAAGTGCCTTCATTCCTAGAAATCTCCCCGTGAAGCATCCCACAAGACAAAATCCCCATTTTTGTTCAATTTGTATCACATCTTCTTCCTCCATGATGACTTCATCATCTACCCGCAAATAATATAGCTGCATTCCTTATTTTAGCTCTCTATTGTTCCTGAATAAGCTTACATAAGATGGTTTGGTTTTTCCTTCACCCTTCTTGTTTGAAATTGGGTTTGACATTTTGTCGAGCACATTTGGGGTGGGTTCTTCATTCTCTCATTCCAAAGCTTCAGTGTGTGCATTCTCCCCATCTGTATCCTCATCAGAAGTGGTTGATTCCTCATCATAGTCAACTCCACCTTTACTCACCCCATCAGTACCCACATTTGTAATTTTTCTTCGTAAACCTCCTCCACTGTTCACAACACCTAAAAAACCATCCCAAATTGTTTCTCTGCATGTATTATCCTTCTTTTCCCTAATTTCAATATCTTTTTCCTGTTTGCAAACCACAATATTATGCATACTTACCACCTGCACTAGTGATTGATTTTTGCTCTTGGCTCCTTACTGCCCAGATGCCTGCCTTATAATGTTTATTTTGTTACACCTTCTCTATTTGCTCTCGTAGCCATATTCATATCCTTTTTACCCCCACATAGATTTACACTCTAATCTCCTCTACTTCATTGTTGACATTGTCTTGAGTTCTTATAAGTGGCTCTCGAGATCCCTTTGCCTGCAAGCCCATAACACAATCAGCCATAATATCCTTACCTTTGTGTGGTGTCTTCTTCTTCTTACCCATGCTTCAGTGAACCAAAAAGCCAAGCAAGAATTTGCCCTAAGATGAATCTTAAGAATTTCAAACTTTCAATAATAATAACCAAAATCAATCCAGACTCATAGGATGAATCTAGAAATTTTGAATGTTGTCTAGCTGTAAAGTATGCGATACTTAGGGGAGAAATCGCCTAAGGTGAGAGAGCTCACATACACATACTACTAATAGCTCTTTCTTTCTTTTTTTTAATAAAAAGTAAATATTATATTGTACACAATCATATGTACATCGATCTTTGGCACATACCCAAATCATAAGAGTAATCCAAAACTTACATTCAATACAACTAATTTCCCATCACATCCGAAAATAGGCTAAAAGCATAAAAAATACATCAAAATCCCTTATACATCTGAAGCGTCAAAATGTAATAAAATCCATGGGATACAGTCTATATAATATTCTACACATAACTGCTTTACATCTAAGCTTATAACAGAAGCAGACTCTAGCTATATGGTACTCCTTATCTTCCATACCATGTAAATGGTGCTCAAGAGTGCAAGTCTAGCAATTTTTCTTCTAAGATGTGCTCCAATGTAGTCTTTCTAGATCCATTGATGGCACTAGATAGTGAGGACATAGTATGGGTCATTCCTATCCATGCCCGAAAGGCATTCCAAACTTCACCTATAAAAACACATTGGAAGAATAAATGGACAACAGTTTCAAGTTCAACATTACACAAGCCACATGTTCATTCTATCTCCAAGAATTGTAAGTTATCCTTTGTGGGTAGTCTATTTTGAAGATTAAGCCATACAATAAAGGAGAACTTTGGGGGTATATATTGCTTCCATATAAAAGCCAACCATGGTTTCCATGTATGCTTGACTCTCATTAGTTCATAAATTTTTTGATGAAGGATTTCCTTTTACACACAGCTTCTGCATACCGTGGACTACTTCTCCTGGGCCTCCTAATTTTTCTACCAATTTATCCTAAATTCATGACAGTTTTTTCAATAAAGGTGAGTCACAATTATGAGGTATCCAATCCCAAATTGATCTGCCCTCAAATATTCTTCATGTATCCACCTTACCTATAATGAGTCTTCTTTGGCATGAATATTCCATAATAATTTGGCTAATAGTGCATTTTTCCATTTCTTGCAATTTTTCATTCCTAGACCTCCCTTAACTTTTGGAGTACATATATTTTCCCATGCCACTTTAAAGTGCTTGCCACCCTATAAGAATAGTCTACAAATGGTGGTTAGCCTATCCAGGATTGTGGTGGGGATAGGAAATGCTTGGAGCCAAAAGGAAAGCAATCCTTGAATGACAGAGTTTATGAGTTCTGCCCACAAATGAAAGGGATTACCCCTTCTAAGAATTGCGATAAGCCTCAACATATTCAATAAAAACTGAAAACTGGGCCACTAAAACCTTCATTGGTGCCAGTGGGACCCCCAAATTTGGACTAGGAAATCCCCAAAAGGGTACTCTACCATCTGCCTTAAGTTCTCCCTCTCATATCCATCCACCCCTACTATATATATACTAGACTTTAACACATTCACTTTTAGCCCTGGCTCCCTTTCCAATTCATCTAACACATCCACTATTATGCCTACAGAAGCTTGATCGCCTCTGGAAAAGAGCATAAGATCATCCGCAAAAGCAAAGTGGGTAATACCTAGATGTTTGCATTTCAAATGGAAATGAAACTGGGGTGTTGTTGCTCTGTTCCTTAATAACTGTGACAAATACTCCAACCTAAGTAGGAATAATGTGGGTGACATTGGGTTATTTGTCTTAGTCCCCTTTGGCCTTTGAACATTCCATGCAATGAGCCACTTATCGAGATTAATTATGAAGTAGTTTGCACACATTCCATGACCCAACCTGTGAATTTTGTAAGGAACCCAAAACTTATCATCATATTCTCAAGAAGCTCCCATTCAATTGTATCATGGGCTTTGGTAATATCTACTTTTATCATACATCTTAAAGAAATCCGCTTCTTTGTGTAACCCCTTACAAGTTCTTGGGCAAGATACACATTATCCAATATGTTCCTCCTTGGTACGAAAGCAGCCTATGCTAGATCCACAGTTTTCCCCACCACCATCATCATACACTTATTTAGAATTTTAGTAATCACCTTATAAACCACATTCAGGAAAGCAACAGGTCTGATGTATGTTACTCTTGGTGCAGCCTTGGTCTTTGGAATAAGAGTGATAATGGAATGGTTAAACTGCTTTAACAAGTTTCCAGTGGTAAATTCTTCATTGCTGACAAAACATCTGTTCCTACTCTTTCCCATTGCTATTTGAAGAAGGCTAAAGTGTAACCATCACTACATATGGACCTCCTGTTAAAACATTGTTGCGGTCTTCTTCTAAATTAAACTGGAATATCATCCATCCCTAGCTGTGAGAAAGGATTCTGAATTGCACTTTCCATTTCACTATTTGCCCTTCAAGAGCCTTCATCCCTGAGAACCTTCCTGTGAAGCACCCTACTAGGCAGCAGCCCCATGTTTGCTCAATCTTTGTCACATCTTCCATAGTAACCTCATCTTCTACTTGCATATATTCAAGCTTCATTCCCTGATTCATTTATATGTTGTTTCTAAATAGACTGACATAAGATGGTTTCGTGTTGCCTTCTTCATGCTTGTCTGAGGTTGGTTGTGGCATTTTGTCGAACACTTTCGTGGTAGATTCCTCTTCCTCTGAGTCTGAGGTGTTAGTGGTTACATTATCCTCATCAGTTTCATCTTCAGCTTTAGATGCATCCTCATCCCCCAACTCTTCAGTACTCAACCTCCCAGAACTCACATTTTTATTATTAATCAGTAATTTACCTTCACTATTCACAACACCTAATGGCATTAGACTTTCCCTCTTTTCACTGTTTCCCTTTGCTTGTTCCTGTCTGTCGACTCCAACATTAGATTCTCCCGCTGGTTTAATTTTTGCCTGATTATTTTTCTTCACCTCCATAATTCCTTAGATCCTGCCTTGCTACATTTCTCTCATCGCACCCTCCCATTTGCCCCCGAAGCTATATTTAAGTCATTTATACTCCCCGTTGTATTCTTTATCTGAGCTGGTTTCAACGTTGGAAAATTTATCACGCTTATCTCCTGTACTTTATTATCAGCATTGTTTTGATTTCCCATAGGTTGCTCTCAGAGACTCTTTGCCTATAACCCCATGACGCAGCCACCGTAATGTCTATCCTCTTGTATGGTGTTTTCTTTTTCTTTCCCATGCTTCGGACTCAAAGGCTTGGCAGATTTTAACACTAAAATGATTCTTACACTAGCAGCTCCTTTAGTTACAACTTGCTTGTTCAACCTAGAAATCATGCAATAAATCGAACGTTTGCTGGCCGTAAGGTGTGCGATATCTAGGGGAAAACTCGCCTAGAGTGAGAAGCTCACGTCACACTGATACTGATAGCTCTTTTTTTATGAAATGTAAGTAGTAAATTACTCAAAATCATATGTACATAGATCATTAGGGCATAGCTCGATTAAACGTGTAATCTGAAAAGCTTACATTAAATGCACCCAATACCCCAATACATCCAATTAGAGGTTAGTTGTAATTACCCCTAATATAGTCGAAAGAAGCAATAGACAACTATACATCAAATTTCAAAAACAACTGAGGCATTAAAAGTTAATAAGTTCAACAGGATACAATTTATACAATATCTTATACATCATAATTTTTATCTTCGAGATCACAGCGAAACTTGTAATGGAGGCTTCATCTAATTGAATAGCATTTTTGGTCTTCCATATCATGTACAAGGTGTATAGGAATGCAAGTCTTGTAGCTATACTTCTAAGGCAGGCTCCATTGTATTCTTTCCGGATCTACTTAAGAGCACTCGAGAGTGTGGACGTGCCTCTAATCGTTCCCAACCATCCCCAGATTGCATTCCACATTTCACCTGTAAAAGAACATTTAAAGAACAAATGGTCAATAGATTCTATTTCGGTCTCACACAACCTGCATGTTCGGTCCAGATCCCACAATGGAAGATAGTCTTTTATTGGCAATCTATTCCATGAACTAAGCCATGCGATGAAGGAGTATTTTGGAGAAATGTATTGTTTCTAAATAAAGGACATCCATAGGTGCCTAGTGTGTTTAAATTACATCAACTCATAGACCTTGTGTGATGATAGAACTCCATTAACATATAACTTCTACATCTCATTTACCACTTCACTGCGCCCTCCTAACTTTCCCACCATTGTGTCACGGATCATTGCCAATCGTTTTAATAGGGGGAGTCTCTATTGTGAGGTACCCAATCCCATATTGATACCCCTCTCAAGTAGATTTCTTGGATCCATCTCACCCATAAGGAGTTTGCTTCGACATGTATGTTCCATAATACTTTAGCCAACAAAGTCGAATTTGTAATACCCCACTCCCGTATGACCCGAACTTGATATCGATTGTGATATCCGAGTCCGTGCCCTGATTCGTCTATCAAAACCACTTTATTCTGATTTTCAATTCATTTCACTCACTCACTAACAGTATCCCAAATTTGTTCTGACTTTTACTCAGGGTGATCGACTCTTTTTGTCGTCTCACCAAAATAATGACGATTTTGCCTGTAGTCACTTTGCACTATACATTAATCTTAATCTTATATGCTGAAGCATTCCAGATAGTTATAACTCAAACATTGAAACATACTCAAAGTAAATTTTCCAGATTTTACACCTAGCTCTACTCCTTTCATTCCAACACCATTTCTACTTCAATAAACATCCAATTTAGTCACTAATTCAGCCACAATTTTCATCTAGATCTTCACTTGAACACTTAACCATAAAATGACAGCGCATATACAAAATGTTCTTACTTTAATTACCAATCATTTAACATCAATAAAACCACTCCAACACTTAATTCACACACTAATTCACACACTACACACGTTGAATTTTTCTGAAAAATTTCAGAGAAAATTTTCGGACCGGAAAAATTGCCAAGTGGCGGACTGATTAGATTTTCGGTACTGGAAATGACTGTCCAATGGTACTGAAAAATTAGATACATTATTTTAGGATTTATTACCTTGAACCATTAGAATTTGGAGAGAATTTGGAGTATAAATTGAATTAAATTGGAAAGAAACCTTAAGAGTGTTTAAGAAGAAGACAAGTGGCAAGTGACACTTGTCACTTGCCTACTTAGTCTTATACTTAATATTTATATATTTAACCTAACTTGGAGAGCTTCCACGACATTCCAAATAGAGAAAGAGTAAAAAGGTGATTTTTAAAGGGCTTTCTTCCTTCTCTCTTCCGAAATCTCCTCTTCTTCCTCCTCCTTTGTTAGTTTCCTCCTTCTTTTAAATTGCTACTCTTATCTTCTATCTTAAGTGCTTCCTTTTCATGTGTCCAAGCTCAAGCTTTCTCCTTCCCTTATCATGGTGGTTACCGTGGGTAGAAAAGTGGAGTAGGAAAGTTGGTGAGTTGGTGAAGCTTGGAAGATTGGAGCTTAAATAGGTAAGTCTTGTGTTTTA
>JANZLF010000213.1:0-16150 GCA_026546835.1 Erythroxylum foetidum
GCATTGCTCAGTTGATCGAATAGATCTGCAACGAGAGGAATGGGGCCAGGAATGAGTTCAATCTCGTGATCCACCCTTCCTTTTCTACTCCGAAAGCTCCGCCCAAAGAGTGCCTACTGGCCGGTCACCGGTAGCCCAAGAACTGGACCTACTGAAGAAAGCTAGCACTCGAATCAAGCAAGACGGGAATGTTACTTCAGTACGGGGGATCTTTTGTGTTTTATTCCGTTAACAAAGCACAAAAGAGATCCCCGATCAGTAGATAGAGAATCGGCTGTTTACAGGCATGTTGACTTAATAGATGCTACAAAAGAGGCAAGTCGCAAGGCAAAAAGGGGCAAGGTTACTAAGCCATTTTGCACGAGCAAAACTCTCTCCCATTAGCGGCGACGAAATGCTATCCTTATCAGTGTTTTCGGTTCAGGGATGGAATGGAAGTCAATTCTATAGTGACGTTCTAGCTATAATAATACAACCCTGAGAAATTCAATAGAGCTTATAGAATCAAAGAACGTTGAAAAAGCAAAGACCACAGCTTTAAAGCTGCATATTTTTCTTTCGTTGATAATTGTACTTGCTGCCCCGCAACTTACCGCTTCAAAATCCTATCCTTGGCTACCGCTTGCTTGCTCACTGCCCTTGCTGCTTGGCTGCTTTCTCCGGTGCCAGCTCTGAAATCGGAGGTATCTGTACTGGCTTGCTCGCCTTCCTATGATGAGAGTCTATTTGAGCAGAGTGGTCTAGTTGTGATCATTTAATTTCAGCTTAGACTATACAGGTGGTGTCTTAAGTATCGGTGGAGGGGTCTGATTTTGGGAGAGAGAGAGTCTGGAGGTCAGGGGAGATTTGTTCGTTTGCCATTCAGAGCCAAGTCTAATAGAGATAGGTCACCCTATAAGATCTTTATTTCGCTGAGTTTAATGTTAAGGAGTTCGTGTCCCGGAAATTTATCTGGTTCAGTTAGCTAGATGATTGATTAGTGAGGTCTTTCCAATAAAGGATCGGATGCTTTTCTCCGAAAAGGAAGATAATGGGATGTTGGGCTCATACCTCTGCTAAACAACTGCTCTTCGATCCCGATCTGCTGCCTTCGCACAACCGGCACAGGGTCTTTGCTGGCCTCCCCCTTTTTGTTTATAATAAGCCTCAGCGGCAGACTTTCTCAACGCCCCCCGTGGGTCAGCAAAGTTGGGGGTTTTGGAAACATCAAATCAGGCTGGAGCGACATTTCATGTGCAATCCCCTAACCCGCGGTCGTGGGATGAAGGCTGTAAAGCTAACAAAAGCTTTAATAGGGTAGGGGTCCCCTGATATTTTCACGACTCCCCCACGCGTACTCGGGGAAAGCAGCAAGGGTTTAGTTGCATTAGAGGGCTCGGCAAAAAGCCCCGAGCCGGGGGACCTGATTGTGCTGCCGGAGGAGCGAAGCGGACTCGACCGGACGGGAGAGGAGCGTTCTGCCCGTGCCATTGCTGTGTGGGTTGCCGCTGTGACATTGTTGGCCGCGCATTCGGTAGTAGCGTTTAGAGCTGCTAAGAATAGTTAGTCGTGGTGCATCTTCTTTCTATTCTTTGTTCGTGGTCCTCCCCCTTTTTTAATGCGCCGAGAGGCAATAGCTTTGATTGGTCGATTTTTGCATTAAGGTAGGGCTGGGAAGTAGCCCCACTTTCACTTTTATTAAAAATCAATTTGTCAGAATCGAACGTAGCCTTTCTTTTAGAAGGAGAGGCCACTCCTCCGGGTCTGGGAGGAGGGAGTGGGGATGCGGGCTTTCTTCGCGTGCTTTAGGAAGGCTTTTCTTTTGCTGAGAGATAGTCTACGATCTAGTATCTCCTGTCCGCGGAAGATAGCTATGAATTGATTTTAGTAAGATTCAGATGGCAGGCACTGATAGATTCTTCCCCCAAATCACCAATATACTCATCAACGGGAAGTTCAAGGTCTAAAGCTCGGGCCCTGCGATACTTAGGGTTGGGCCCATCATACTCTTTGAACATATATATGTTTTCCACGCCGGTCAAACTTATTTTAACAGCGGATGGGCACAGTATGCTTTCTAAAGCCCCAACCAACCGAGGCCCCAATCGTAACCCGATTTGTTAAAACCCTATAAATCGAGATCTAGGGAGAAGAGAAATAGAAATCGTAACAAGTTGGGGGTAATGAAAGAAGAGAAGGTGGGGCAAGAATCACTATTGGGATAGAGTTTCTTGTTCAAGTGATCCGGAAAGGGTTTACTACCATTTTCGCTCTGTTCCTAGCGCGCTAAGTGAAGAGGCAGATCGAAACCAACCAAAAAGGTACCAGAAAGACTTCCATGAGTGCTTTCACGAGATAAATAATCAAAATGTCTGGGCTTTGATGAAAGAGCGAGATTAGCTCCATGAGTCCCATTCTCGTATTTGATGTTCCACTCGTGTACCAAACAAAGAATAATTGAAAGAAAGAAGCGATCGATCAGTTGAGATAAAGGAGAGAAGACAGGGCACTCGATCGATGAGGTAACCTGATTTGATTCCACTACTGATTGATCAATCCCAGGGACTGACTCAAGTAAAGTGAAACGAAAGTTCTCTTCTCTGTCCGCTTTTTCTTTCCTTTGTCCGATCCGGAGGTTGGTCTGCGATAGCCGGATGGATTGCACAGGTTGCTGCCCCCTAACTACATTCTAACTCAATCCTGGAAGTGGAGTTTCCGTGCTCATTGGTTCCATGTCTTCATCAGTAAGAGCCAAACCCATATGCTGGAAAGCTTCCCCAAGGTGGAAAAATCAACCTTGGTTTTGATCCCTACTCAACTTGTCTCTATTGAATGCCGACTACTCGAACATGGATCCGGAAAGCCCTGTGTGCCGTGTCTGGATCAGCGATTTCAGATACCATTACCGTATTAGTTTTCTCATCTCTGTCTCATCACACTACTGTGTAAATTTAGATACGAGTTGGACAAACAACAAGTGGAATCAAATCAAACCGAAGGAGCTAGTCCAAGTATTCCTCTGAAATAGTCTGATATTAGGCAAACAAAACTTTCTAGAACAAGGAAGAAGAGGAAAAAGGGTAAACGAAAGCGGTGGCATCTGTACTCTCAAGCTGGACTTCGTCCAAGCATGCTGATCAGAATCAATTCCATTCCGGTTAGACGACACAGATAGTTTCAATTTATGTGCCAACAGAATAAATAAGATTAATTACCTCTTTTTTTGTATTCCGCTCGCTTCGAGCTTGCTTCTTGAACTACTATACCTCCAGATAAGCCCAATCTGTGGTTTTGTCATACAATAAGATCCAATTTGTTTGGACTCGTTAGGTTTGGCCCATTACCTTGAGTGAGGCCGAACGTGTACACCTCTTGTCATGAAGATGTGATCTTATCCACCGATGGGTCTTGTTCTAAGCCCACTATCCTAATAGGGTCCCATCTTGTGTCGGGTTAAGGCTCCACCTCATGTTGGGTTAGTGGAACCCAATTTCTTCTTGTATTTTAGGGCTTTGCTTGGCATTGGGCTTTAGTTAAGCCTACATCTTTATTTGATTTGGTCTGAAAGAAATAGACGCATTTTCATTCAGGCAACAAGCAAAACCCCATCGATATGTCTTTCTTTGATGGTTCATGTAGGCTTGGGTCTTTCATTCGGGCCCTCTTGGGGCACCCTGTGGGCCAATGCGTAGTTGCTTGGGCTTTCTTAACGTGGTTTATTTGATGACTCAGTTAATGGATGTCACGAGTCCATTGGCATAGAATATTGAATCTTTTCTACGTAAGCTGGTTGTACAAAGTTTGTTACAATGTGATTCGGGTATATTAGTGTGCTCCGTAAGGTAGCCAGAGCCAGCCAGGTTTTCATTAAACAGGCATGATAGTCTTTAACTACAGAAAAGTAGTGCGGAGAACTAGCCAGAAGTGTGCCTGCCATCAAATTCGGTGACGCATGGCGGGATTCCTCTACCACTCTATAAATGGAGGCTCCATAAGTGTCTTCTTCATCAAAATCAAACCAAAGAAATTTCGTAATAGCACGTATAGCTATGGATGCTGCAAACAGGCTTTCTGCAATTGCTGCCGAAATGGGGCAACTGAAAAATGAAATTCAAGAGCACCGTAGAGTGCTAAACTTCCTTTTGAGAAGTGTTAGAACAATGGATCCTGCAAGGAAAGAAGCGCGCATTCGCGCTACCAGAGAGCGCATAGAGGGTTTGGAGGAGAGGCAGCAAGCGCTTCGGGCGGAGCAGCAAACGCTCATTGTTCATGGAGCACTCGGTCGCCTGGGAGACTAGAAAAAATAAGAATAAAAAGTGGTTCCTTTATCTTCTTTCTACTTGTTAAGGCCTATCCTTTGACTTCTTTCTGTTTCGAAAATCATTAATGTAGTTAGCATAACAGAATGCTTTTAAAGCTATAGGAAAGGAATATGTGGTTTTTTATGTAATGTAGTGTTTTTATTTTTATGTATTTTATATTTTTGAATAAATCTTTTTGATAAATGTTTTTTCTCGATTGATAATAGATAGAAGGAAAGATTCTATTTTTTATACTATTTTAAGACCCTCAAGTGCATCAAGTGGAAGCAGGCAAGTAGTTGCCCCAAGGTAAGATTCTGTAGTGCAAGTTCAGGATAGCCGTTTCGCTTATAAATTAGTAGGTTTTAATCCAATTAAAGTGTAAGTCTCTGTACATGGAAGACATTTTAATTGCTACTTCCTAGTCTTTTGAGTTGCATTCTTATTTTTAGGAGTAATCCCTGGCCTGGGGTACAGAGCAAATCACTGTCTTGCGCTCGTTAATAGAAAAATCCATTTCGCTCGTGGTACGTCTTAGTTACTGCTCTTCGCGTAAGCGCTCTGGGTTTCCTTCCCCTACATGTGAAATTAGATAGATGCCTTTACAGTGGCTCTATCGGCTAGAATGTTCTCTTTCCTACTAAACTCTGTCTTTGCTGCTTGACTGATGGAAAGCTTGACTTTCAGAGCCAGGTTACATGGGGGGTAGCCTTTGTTGTAGGAAATCTTCATGGCAACCGCATATGAGGTGGCTAATCCGGACCAGGTTCGAGAGACAAGCAGAAGAGGGGAAAGGGAATGGACATCATTGCTGCTATTGAGGAGCGCCTTCTTCGCATGGAGACCCGTCTCAATGAGGAACGAGAGAGCCTTTCGAACGACACAAAAGGAGAGAGCAAAAAAGAGGGAGGGAACGAAGCCTTTAGCGAAGCTTTGACCGAGCTATTGACTACAACGACTACGACGACAGAGGAACCAACCCGCCTGCTGTGGCGGGGCGGCTTTTTTGTTTCACAATAAGACCTGGACGATTATCCCTACCCTCGGTAGCTTACGAGTTTACGTCCATCCCTGGTCGGGTACAGTTTCCTTTCGATTTCCCCCCTGTAGCCGTTACCCGAATTCGCGCAAGTGTGTCCACACCCCCCAAACTTACTTGACGAGGAATCCATTCTCGCGAACATTGATGGTCGGATCCCTCTAGTTGCATTCCTTTGTTGAGAGTAGCATGTCTAGTATTCCAGGTTCCATTTAGATTGACTCTAGACTCTCGTTTGCGAGTTCCTCCGGTCATCTTTAGGAATACGTTACTGCCATCTCCGGTGCATCCATCAAACAAGCATGCCTCCCTCATCGGATTAGCTTGGCTACCCGGCTCTAATAAGACTTGTCAGACTGATTCTCGCGTGGAGCTAGCACTAGCATGGGCCTCCCATTCGGTATCAGGACTAAGAGCCCAGTCCAGGGACTGAAGGGGGCTAATAAGACTGAATAGACCGACCCTTCTCTTTTTCCCTGTCTCCCGCACCGGTATCGGTGGCTGAACCGCAACTGCTAGTGATGGGACGGAGAAATCACTCCTCCCCGTCAGATTGGCTCTATCTCTCCAATTAGGAGAGGCTAATAATCAATCGTATCAGATGCTATTCCCCGCCCATCCATCGGAGAGAGGAACTGTCCTAGCCAACTCCTCGATTCAAGAAGAGCTCGGAGATAGGAGGAGAATAAGAGGTTAGCAACGTACGAACGTTTTCCAAGCGAGCCATGGGAGTCTAGGTTTTGCGAGCTAGCCCGTCAAAGAGTCTTTATCTTAAAGCATATACAGCCTCTTTTCCGGGCTACTCTCCAAGCAGCACGACCTCGCTTCCTCCCGAAGCTGCCTAGTTACACAATGCAGTTTTTTCTAGATTTTTCTTGGTTCAGATGGGAATGCGTCTGTTGTATCGGATAGTTCCTCCGGAGCAGACTTAGCAGACTAATCTGGGATAATAGCCCTCTCCGTATAAGGCTGAATCAAGACTCGTGTTCAAATACGTAATTCCTTGAGTGGAATGCCCCCCAACCTTGGCAAGCCATACCTCTCACCAAAGCGGACATCGGTCGGAAAACATGGATGTTTGAACGGACCTATCCACGTCACGGTACCCCGTTCGAACAATCACGCAATCTGGGCTTCGATCACGCTACCATCTAGTTTGGCAGTCCAAACGAACAAGCCTCAACTGGGCGCTACACCAGTCACCGGGGCATCGGTTATCCAACCTCCCCCGCATAGGATAGTAATAAAAGAACTTCGTAGCATTAGAAAGGTGCGAAGCCTTGAAGCAATCAATCGTACAGGTGCGGGAATAAAAATACCCCCTGTTGTGCCTGTCTGTTTAAGGGAATAGGTACAGAGGTCCGGTTTTTGGCTCGCTCTTGTACAGTTTCTTAACTTTTTTTGTTTTTCCACTCACAGGTTGATGAACGAGCTCCTACTCTTAATATGATTTCCGGCTGGGGAGTGCCTATTTGAACTAGCGACTAGCTTCTTTGTAATGTATTGAAGTGGAGGCAATAGATGATTCTTGTTCATCAACCAATTCTTAAACCGAAGAAGAGTAGGTTCCCCTAAGTAGTTGGAGGCGTCTTCTTTGAACTCAAAAAAAATGGAACTTTCATTCTTCCTGTGAGTGAATCCTATCATCTTCCGAAATTGCGTATAGAAAGAGAAAGAGATTCGTCTTGCCGGGTCTTTATCGCCTTTCGCCGGGTGTGGCGATCCGATCAACGAAAATCAATCCTGAAATCAAATTACATAGATAATTATCGAAATCGTTCAGTAGGCTAATCTTGTCTTGACAGTTTCCATTTTCGATTGAGAAAGCGGCGGGCCCAAAGAGCTCTCCAATAGTGCCCCGAAACGGAGCCGGAGAGACGGTAAACCCTAGACCGGCTAAGATCGGATTGAACTGTCTTTGATTGGATGAAGACAGATATAGAAAGTGTGCAATGAGGGATCTTTCATTTAATTGTAACCAGTCTTTACTTAAGTCGACCCAAGCAATGTCCAGAATCAAGCTCATAGCCAGATCGTATATCATACTAAGAAGGGTCGAGAGAGACTCTCCACACGAACGAAAAAGCAACTCGCCAGACTCGAACTGGCATAGGCGGATCGCATCAAGCCTCAATAGAGTTGCTTTGGTGACACAGTTCGAAAGCTTAAGCCTCCTACGTCTGCGGGCGGCAACGTCCAGCCAACCAACCCAAAGAGTGAGTTAATAAGGAAGAGTTAAGGTTGTTGTACAAAACCAATCTCATGTCGACGACGGAACAAGGTTCCTTTTCGAACCTATCTATATACGTCAAAATGTTCGATTGTTGGAATTGGATTATGATTCTAATAATAGCCCCTATCAGACGATTCTAAAAAGATGACTTTTCAACCAGTTGTATAAAAAAAAAGGCCCGTTCGCACTCGGGAGAAAGTGTACGAATAGTCCTTAGTGACGGGAGTACTGGACCCATATTATTCCCCACTGGTTTTCCACCTGTCACTATGCTATTCGGGTAAGGGTTGCCTGGTAGTGTGGCTGACTTAATAGCTTGCATACTGGGGCCACATTGCCTTGCAAGGTAATCAATTTCCAGCAGATGTATCGGAGTAGTGTAGTGTCTCTGTGAGTGGATTAAGGCTTTCCGTGGAACTGCGAACGGGTCTCGTGGCGATCTGTGTGTTCTGTGCTCCGACCCAAGTAGGGATGGCTAATCGGACACTGAGCAAAGTTGGCATCCTGACCTAGAGTACAGGTCTGGGGTGTACCCACCCTAGGCTTCGTTATGGCAGGTTCGATCACATATGGCCAATACTCATCATTCATATTTGTGTATCACTCTTACTTTCTTTGTTACTTTGTAAGTCTTCAGCTTTTAATATACTCTTATGTCTTGGAAGCTACTCAGAGAAGTAGTAATCCCCTCCTAACATACACTCACTTTCCTTACGAGTCTATGTTCTTCGTTGTGCTTTCTTTATAGCTTGCACGCTATTGGATGGTTGGTTGAATTTTCCTTCTTCCATCTATCTGCTGCCATTTACCTTGTCTGTAACTTATGAACACTCAAAAGTTTAATTAAAGGAAGTGACATCCTCGCAAGGATGAGGGAGATAGCAGGATCCCAAACCCGGGCATTGACCCCAATGTGAAAGGGGAGTCACCACAGAACTCGCGGGGAGACTCCTCCTTTGAAGAGAGAAAGAGGTCATGTCATCATGCCAACTTGGACTTACAGAGAATAGGTCTAGAAAGAAACTTGACCGAGAATGCGCTCAGACAATAGTAGGAAATAGAGCCTGTTGGCCCCTTCATTAAGAACACCACGTACACTTACGGCCGAAGTGCGAAAGCATGGTCTGTCTTGTACCCGGAGAAGACCACAAGAAAAGGAACAGCATAGGCATTGACTAGATAAGTCCATGCTGAAGGACAATTGAGGATGTAAGGTTAAAAAGTCATTTTCAAGAGTCAAAGCTGAAAGGAAAGTAAGATCAATGTGACAAATTACAGAATAACCTTAGAGAGGATAATTTTTTTAAATAATAGATAGAACCATAGCTATAATGGAAAGAACAAATAAAAGACATTCCTAAGGAGGAAGGAAGAAGGGAAGAGAGTCAAATAACTTGGGGGATATGGAGCTAGGTACATTTCTTTCTTAAAAGGCAATGCAACAAGACTATACAACAATGAAAAATTACAAAAGGAAAGAGAAATTGGCTTCACAAAACAAAATAAGTATCCGGGGGATGGGATCTTCCGACCAAATTCTTGGATTGCCTCGGACGGGAGTCGTCATCATTGATGGTCTTTCTTGAGGAAGGGTGGGCGGTTCATCAACCCTCCTTCAAGCTAGTGGGGTGGCTGGTTGGGAAGGTTCCAATTCGAAGAGATATGCCAATATAGCTTCAGTGGATCTAGTGGGAATGAGATTCTATGCCCACAAGTCAGTCTCTTAAGCGTCAAGCTTGCCTAACCGCAGAAGTAGTACCGAGGACCAAGAGCTCGGGAAATTCAGATCGGGCATCCAGCTTTGCTGTAAGAACACTGACTTCGAACAAAGAAAGACCGGGCGGTCGGGCTCCAGGTGTGCCCCTGAGATAGTTATCCCCTTGGAAGGGCTTACACATTTTTGGGATAGCTGCGCTTAATTTATATAATTCATCATGGAAAAAGAGCAAAAGAATAGCGTAAGGTGAACTAGAGTGGAATTGAAAGACTACTTCTTGATGATTTAATCAGTTTTGATTTTCGAGTCTCATAAGAAAAAGAGATGTGAAACTGGCAGTGTTTCCAAGATAGATAGTTGTTGCCACGGATCATAGTGCATTGGCCATGACGCGGGAAGTAGCACGTACATTGGCTCAGAGGTGGGCCCCAGTGCAGGTGAAGGTATTTTGTCAAGGGCTCAAGCGCAAAGAATGATCCTCCTGATTGGATGATTTTTGCTCTTCTTCAGGCGAGATAGAATCGATGAATCTTCCTCCATTCGTCCGAATAGAAGGTGACTTCCCTTGTTAGGTTCAAGTACGTAATATGCTTTCCTAGGTGCTTAAGGCAATGAGTGGATCTGGGGGACTAAGGCGGGTCAGCTCAGTTAGATGCTGTGGACGAAAGGCTTTTACTGGCATATCGGGCGGCTCGGGGAAGAAGAACAGCAGCGGTAGCATATGGTTGGAGGTTTGGAAGAAAGTATGAACGGGGTTTGCCCCCTAGTGGGGAACCTTAGAATCCCGATTCTCCCTTTGGAGCTATTGAGCTGGAATCCCTCAGCAGGTCTTCTGCCCTTCCTTTCCCGTTCATCCTTAGATGCAGCACCTTACATCTTCCTTAGCACGTATTTTTTTTCTTCAAGGATTTGCTTGGTCTATCGATGTAGACTACTTGTAGCCTAAGTAAGTAGGAGATTCCCCCTTTCTTTGTCTTAGTTTGAGTACTTTCCTTTGCTGTGCTGATCCGGTCTTGAATTGTTTGTTTGAGTGTTGGTGCCATGCCCTCCCAATTCCATGGTACTTCACAAGTAGTCATTCGTATTGGTGACTCTTAGCTTCTTCCTCTTAGTCCGAAATTCAGATTGAAAAAACCCTTGCCTTGAAAAGCTGGGAATCCCAGGTTGATTTAGTGACCACTTTTGTCATGAGGAGTGAGGCCTAGCATCTTTGGTTCTTCTTGTCCAATTTTTTTCGATAAATCATCCCGCCGTTTACATAATTCGAATCACTTTCTCAGCCCAGTTTAGAAAGGGAACTTTTTTGAGTCGAAAATATCGAGGTTGACCGTCAGGGGCCAAAAAATCAGTTCCTTGAAGATATATTCTGATTTATGTCCCACCAGTCAAAGCAGCTAGCTAAGCAAGCCAATAAGATCTGTCTTTGTTTTCATTTCGGGTCAATGGGGCACCTACAAATTGGATTCAACCAGTGGGGCTCTTGATCTAATTGAATTTGTGATTGAAGACTCTACTCACGCTCTAAAAGGCTTTCCCAACCAACATTCCTGCATCAATCAAAAGTGACCTGAAAGAAAGGAGAATCATCCAGCTGGAACAGAAGGGCGCCTTGGATCAAAATGAGGCCTATTATGTAATATTGGTAGTGGACTCGAGTTGTCAGAGGTCTCTTTTGAAGAAGAACAGCCCCATTTGAGTCGAGAAATCCCGCCGGGGCTAAACTCAATCAGTATGCATTAAAGACGGGCTTAATGAATAACTACTATTCAAATGGAGTGGTTCCACTGGTCAAGTAGTCCCGCGAGCCAGCCAATAGAGTAATGAATAAGAAAAATCACTTGGCGTAGTGCTTTCATTCAAGTAGGGGTTAGGGCCAGTCAAGTAGGCAGCAAATGGTCCAGGGATCAGTCTGTCAATATATCATTCCTCTTACTGATGCGCTCCTTTATTTGAATTGGAAGTATGAGCCGGCGACTCACTCTCCACAATTGGATGAATCAAAATAAAAGAGACCTATTACCAGTCTGATTTCTCTATTAGGTGCAACAAAGGAAGATCTAGGTGAGGTTGAGTGCTCGCTTTCTTCCATCGATCGGAGCTCTTTGGATTGATCACTTGTCAAGGACAGCCCGGAATTCCCGCTGACTATCCAGCAACAGAGCCATAACATCCAAAGTCAGTCATATTCTCGTCCATCCACGACAAGGTCTTGGTCGGGGGCTTCGACCCATAGAGAATAGGGTGGCTCTCAAACTGAAACACATGTGGTAGGGTCTGTCTCTCTTTGTGAGCATACCAACCCGAGTTGGATCAATGAGGATGGTGTGATCTGACCTCTCAATCGTGGCCATCCGAGGACTCCCTCGCCTTTGTCTTTCCTTTCGGCAGAGAATCAGACGGAAAAACAGAAGGGGATATTTGAAACTCCAAGGAGGACGGGCATGACAGAGTTTAGCAAGAATCATCCCTTCCTTTTTCGAAGACGACGAGCTGTCCACCTTCATTACCTAAGATGAAGAATTATCACCCATGCTACGAGTCTGCGGTCAAGCTCGAGATCCCTCTTCGATAGACATGAACCAGGCGAGTCCGAATCCCTTTCTCTTTTGTCAGCTGATCCTACGAGCTTTCATAGAAAGCCTATATAGCGCGTACAAGAACAAGTGGTGGGCAATCTTCTCTGCGCTCTTTGACTTACCATAGATCCTTAGTGGTGGACCGAACTGCCTCAAGCCCTATCGTCAAAGACAGACTCTTTTGGTGCAATGAGCTAGGCTGACTTTGACGAAAGTCAATGGTAGGTTGTTCTCGTCAAGCAGTAAGGCGACAATCCAATCCTGAGCTTCGTCAATAGGCGTCCAATCCTAGGAAAAAAGGTAGGGTAGAAGAGCCCAGTCGTCTAGCACCGTCCCCTGCCTCAACTCCACAATAAAAATCATTTGTAAAAAAAAAGGTGGTTTGCTGCTGATCCTTTCCCCGGCATTGGAAAGACCTGACAAAGAATAATCATCCTTAGATTGGAAAATGTGCTATATGGAGGTTTTTCTGATTGTTGACGTACTTACTCATGATCCCCTTATTGAGATCTATGATCCTCCGTGGGGTAAGGGACTCTTCTTCCCCAGTAGTGAAGACCACAATACAATGATTCTTTCTCTCTCTCATACATATGAGAATGAAAAGTATCGAATGCGTCTCGTGACATGAAGAGGAAGTCCCAAACTGGGATCAGAGCTTTTTCGTCAAACAATCATGATTGGCAAGCTTACGCCCCGAATAGGGCTCAGCTCACATCAAGAAATTTCGAAGAAGAAGGGGATCGCTACTCTAATGTTCGCTTGGGTAAGCGGATTCACTCGTTTTCATCTTGAAAGAAGACTGGTTAGAAGTAGAGCCTTGGTTCGTTCTTTGGTTATTTACCGTAACCGGAAAAATCTACAGAAGCTCTTACGGAATTGAGATAGACTGGTAGTTCGAGGATCAGACCTTCGTACCAGCCCGAACTCGATCTACGGCAGAATCACAACCGTCCAGAGGCACTTAAGGCAAGGGCCGTGATCGGCAGAAGGGCCCTCTACCTGCTTCCATTGGGACTTCATTCCGCAACCAACCCGGGGGAAGGAAGCGGATGGAATCCTCTTGGGCAGTGGCAGTGACAGCAGCTGTATAGCGAGGAGGCCAAAGTAATTCAATTACTGGAAAGATAGAGCCAGGAATTGCTGTAAAAGTAATGAAACTAGGAACTCCTCCTATATAAACTACTGATACAATGGCACTAGCCAAAGAAATCCTTGGTAAAGCAGAAGAACTGAACACTGGCTTGAAGAGAACTAAAACAGCATTGAGGGAAACTAGAGAAAAGGAAACTGACTTGTTCACAGGATAGATATTAGCCCTAGAACCGGCTATCCCTCTTCTATTCAGTCGAGTCATTTCCTATCCCTCTTCTATTCAGTCGAGTCATTTCATCTTTAACTTGAGAACCCGTGCCGCTATCCCGATGGAACCAGATGGACTGGCTGGAAGGGAATATACAATAGACTATAAAAAAAGCACTTTCTTTCGCCTCAAGGCTTCTAGTGCAATATCTTAGGTCATCCTAGAAAATCGCTTTTAGCAGCCCTAGTTGAAATACTCCTGCTTGAGATACTCTTTTCAAAAGGAACGAAGTAGTTTTACTGTAAAAAGGAAAGGAACTCCAGCTGTAACAGACTTCAAAGTAAAGGACAGATATGCCGCACTAGATAACCCCAGGGAGAGCGAAAGAAGGTATTAGCAATAAAAGGCAGAAGCAAGGCAACCACCTGGCACGAAAGAGGCTGACAGGGAAAAGGGCCTATAGAAGGTGTTATCGGAAACTGGCACTGGCTTTATTACTTGATCGATCTTACACAGGCTTGCTTGAGATATTCCTATTTTCATCAGAGAGGTTGACAGAGACAGGGCCGGTAGAAGGCATTCTATTAGAACTTGCAACCTATTATACCTACTGCCCAGGGACCCCTACTATGGAACGCTTGTAGGGACCCTACCTATTGCCTCTAATGGACCACTCGTCGTTTGGACCGCTCCTATAGAAGGAAACTATTTGAGACTGGGGAAACTATTATCTCCTAGGGAAAAAAAATGACTTCCTATCGACCACATTCTCTCGTCTGGCTCGGGAGGAAAAAAAGAAAGAATTACAAATGCTGCTGGCTTTCCTGGCTAGCTTACACAAGACCTTAGGATGACTTGCAGGTATTCCCTCTCTCTGTACTAGTCTGTGACTGAATTGAGTTAATATGAGTTAATTGATTAGAGCTATCCATTTCATCCTTTCAAGGAAAGGCCCCTTTTTAAAAAGGATTCACCTTAGCTTCTTGCTTACCAGTTTGCCTAAAATCATCCCTATTTGCCTAAGGAACTGCCCGCAAGGGATTAGGAAATGCATGAGAACTGGTCTAGAAACTAGTCCCTTATCCAACCACTTAGGACTTAGAGGATTACTTTAGGACTGCAGGATATGCTGGCAAGGGAAATGTTACACTCGAATCCACCCCAGGATAGGCGGACGGACTAATCCTCACAACTCTCCCCAAGTTCCTGTATAAGCTGATCTTTTTACCAAGTATGAAATTCCAACCTCCAGCGGAGATGGTACCAAAACAGGAGCTAAGTTACTTCAAGTCAAGTATTTACTTATGGAAAATGTAAAATGAAATCTCTCTCCACGCTTAGGAGTGGCTGGGCTTCTTCCCGTACTCACTGAGTTCGAACTGCGCGGTTCTGGACCTCCTGTGGCACCAACTGGTAAACGAAGGAGAGAATCATCCGTGACACCGGACTTTACTATCCGATGAGGCAAAAGGAAGAATCTCAAGTAGACGGTCAAGCAAGAGAAAGTGGGTCAGCGACAGCGGACGCTACTCGAACATCATCCTAATCCTATGGCACAAGGAGTTCAAATCCCAAAGAGCACAAAGGTCCTTCAAATCAAGAGGCCCCTATTGTATTGAGTTGAGTGAAAAGCCCATTTATGGAACTTTTTGTAAAGCTTTCCACCGAAAGAAAGATTAGTAACCTTCCCACTCCTCTACCAGGATTCTTCCTATTTTAGGGGAGGCTTAGTCTGTCAAGCCCAGTTCGAGCAGCTTGGCATGAGACTTTGAGTTGTGGGTCCTGTGTAGTTAAAAGAAAAGTAGTACCTACAGGGATTCTTTGCCATCATTGATTCATAATCAAAACTTTTTGTATTTCCTTTCTTACTAAAAAACTAAAAAAGGAGAAAGCGATGTCCTTAATTCAATTAAATTAATCAAAGTTTGGTACTTCTACAGCGAAGGTCCTATAAAGGGCTTCTCTTTTTTGGCGGGCACTTCCTAGCTATGGGTCTGGTCCCGTGGAATACCCAGGGGTAAAAAAAGGGGCCTTCTTCGGCTACACCAACTAATGTATTAGATTGCGTTTCCCGGATTGATGCTAACCTGAGCTAACTTTGAACCTTACCATGTCAGCGGTACACGTTGTACACGAAGCCAGTTCTGTGCTTTGCCTTACAGAGGTTCGAGAGGACAGATAGGCTAAATGAAAGAGAGGTTATCTCGACTGTCAAGAAAGCATTATCAGTACAGGAAGCAAAGAATGCCCAGATGACCTGATTGTACTAGCCTTCTTCCATTCCAGTACTGTAATAAGCTAGCTACGCCACTCGTTCAAGATGTCTGAACATTGGCTAAGGAGGTTCTAGTCATGAATGCTGACAGAGAGAATGGACTTGATTCACCTTTGCCTATACCTGCATGTAGCGGGAATGTAAGATGCCAGTCCCCCCGCTAAAGTACCCTTTAGGTGCGATTCAATCAATAGCTAGCTTCCAGCAAGTTCTCAATCCAGTTGGGGGATTAGGAATTAGGAAAAAAGTAGGCTCTATTACTTATGGGGTACCCTCTTTCCGGTCAGATAGTCTTTCATATCACAGTGGGTGGGGACAGTTTTCTTCGTTATCACGCTTGTTTTATGTGCCTACGTCCCTTCTATTCTACCCTATCCCTATCTTTCTTAAGACAAGCACAGGATCCGTATCTGTCTTATTGACCGGTTTGGTCGAGCAACCGCTACATTTCTTGAACGGCCACAGCCTACATAACTCGTCTCCCTCTTTTCAAGGAAGTGAGTCTCAAACCATATGTAGTTCTCGGTCCTTTTTAAACCAGTTCCTGACAGGTGCTTTTGTGGCTCTTCACTCCAGCCCTGAAGTATTCTGTGAGCCCAATCTGTTTAACGTGGGCCCTCCGTTATGAAATGAAAGAAAGCGGTGAAGACTACGGCAAAGAAAATCATTCTAAAAACGATTTTAGTCATCCTCTCGGTAATACTGTTCAAAGAACAGATCTATTAGA
>JANZLF010000213.1:21883-39383 GCA_026546835.1 Erythroxylum foetidum
CATTAAGGGGTAAGGTTGAGCAGTTTAATGACCTTACATATGTGTACCTCTACATATCCAACGTACGTTCGCTCTTCGATTTCCTCTTCTTTCGGGCTCTCCTTTGTGTGGCCAGTTTCAATCATCAGGGTTTATCAAAGAGTTTTTCCACAAAGGTCAGTTCATCGCTCTCAGACTATTGGAAAGATAGATTCATTTAGAACATGGGATAGGTTTTGTGCCCATCCATCACCTTTAGACAGATATAGTTTTCACTGCCATAAATTCTTCACTATCTTGGGTTACTACGTGACTACCAGAGAATGTCTTACTTCGTTCTTAAGGGCTCTATATAGCCTTCTAAGGGAAGGCGTTTTCCGGTGGATAATCCTCCATATTCATCATTAAACGTGACTTTCTCAGTAAGAATCTCGCTATCTGCTGGGATCTAGTCCATGAAAGACCTCTCACTGGCTGTCTTGCCCACAGGATTTCTTAACCTAGTTTGCAGGAACTTGATGTTAAGTAAACTCCAAAGATAACTTGAAAATAGCCTTAGCAACTCAATTCAACTCTATGGTTAGCAACTGCCATCTAAAGAACTTTTAGAACTCTATTGGTCTAACTTGCCTTTAAGCTGAGCTTCTTCTGCAACTGGCTGATCGGATGGAAATAAAGGGGGAAGGAGATCAGGGTTGTAACCTTTCTGAAAGTCTTCTACCCTAGTCAGTCCTGTACCTATATTCAACCATTTCTTTGTGCATGAGGTCATGGAATAGAGTGACCATGGCCCTTTGGTATGTGGCCCCAGCATTCTTTAATCCGAAAGGCATCACCTTATAGCAAAAGGTTCCCCAAAGGGTGATGAAGCATGTTTTTCTTCTTGTCATCCCAGAATAACTTGATCTGATTATATCCTGAGAATCCGTCCATGATAGAGAACATGTGGTGTCCTGCAGTATTGTCAACTAGCACATCAATATGAGGCAATGGGAAATTATCCTTTGGGCTAGCTCTGTTTAAGTCTCGATAATCCACACACATCCTGACTTTCCCATCCTTCTTGGGGACTGGTACTCTATTAGCTACCCATTCTGGGTAATCGACAACTTCCAAAACTCTCTGCCACCTAACTGTCGTTAGAGGGTATCTGAGACCTTACTCCTTTCACTCGAGTTCTTTACAGACCAACTCAGAGAGGGGCCCCTTAGGGAGCGGGGCTTATCTTAATATCGATCGATCTTTCATAGTTCCCTTAGTCTATTCTTTATATATGCTAATCCAGTCTCTTATGGATCACCTGCTATATCGGAAATTTAGAGGGATGCCTTTGAAATTGTCACTTAATAAAGAAAAGACTTTCGACAGGATATCTTCATTCAGCTTTAAGTGAAAGAAAACACTTTTATCTTTACTTTTACTTACACAATTTTCTTGAATTGACACCTATGTCAGCCGGATATGCATGCTTAGGGAAAAGGCATAGGCAAAAAAGAAAGACTTCACGCTTGAACTACGTGACAGACTAGCGGGATAAAAGTCACATCTATATGGGAATAACCCCTGTTCGTAAACCCTGTTTTCTTAGGCTGTATGAGTCTTCCTTAAACGAGTGAAACGCTCTAAAGATACGGGAGATAGCTATATCTTTTCTATCTTCTTAATAAGAAGCACAGAAGCAGGAAAGCTAGCCCCCGATTCCTTCTTACTTAACTTTAGGCAGTGTCCATACGTTCCGGCGTGGTGCAAGAGAAATAAAGTCTTGTTTAACTGTATTCCCTTTCATGAGATCAGTAGTTGGTGGAATTCTTCAAAGTCTTTCCGCGGAGAGCACAAAAGCTGATTAATTAGGAAAGAGCTGCTAAGAGGGTTGACTCGCCCTTAGCCCTCGTCTAAAACCTAGCAAACAGACCGTTGTAAACCAGGTGAACTAGAGCGAACAGGAGAAGCAAGCAAATAGCGGCCTCTCATTCAATCCACCTCTAGCTGTTAAAGGAAGGTATTCCGATCTTTGATCCGCCGCTTCTCTTTACTTAAGCCCTCACCGATCCGATGATCGAGTGCTTTTTTCTCTTGGCTCGAGCTACCACACCAAACTCCGCGAGTGGCTATCGTTCCGGAACATCTTTCACTGGGTCAAGTGGACTCACTCCTTCATCTTCGGAAATGAACCCTACAAGGCTACCGGATTCCCACTTTCTTCTACCTTTCTTTAAGACTTTACTTGAAACTTCTTCTTCCTTCACATCGGGCAAAAAAATCTCTTCAGTGAAGTCCAATCCGAATACTACGTTCCTTAGCTTCCCTAAAAGCTGAAAAAGGGCTTCCGGTTTTGTAGGCTTCTCATTCTCCGATTCCGTCCGTCAACGCGAACTGCTGATCTTATCTTGTCCCATTTCTTTGCACCTGCCTTCAAACAAAGATCTGCAAATCTCGTAGATCAGTAAGGGCTGGGAACAAACCCTATCTTCAAATCAAATCACGTAGAGAGGAGTCCCAGGATCAGGCTAGTATGGCTTGCCTATGGAAATTCAATCTAAAACTAAAAGCATCAAGATCATGAAAACTTTCGTTTCTTGGGCATACTTTTGTATCAAAATGGGACTTGTCTTGTGAGTGAGGACACATCCAAGTCAATAGCTAGAGTTTTGCTGGGTGAACAATTCTTTTGTCCGGATTTCGACTCGGTACGCGTGGCTAAGCCAAAGATCAAGGGCGGGTGGGTAAATCAAACAATCGATCTTTCCCTCACTACCGCCTCCCACGGGTGCTGTCTCAGTCAAGAGATAGGAACGATCTTGCTTTACTAAAGTGAGAGGAAGTTTACCATTGGCAATGTCCATCCAGCAGGAATTGAACCTACAAAAACCGTTGGGTCGCTTTAACCATTCAGCCATGGATGCTTAGAGACTCAGCGAGTGAACTAGGTTTTGGTATTCCTTCTTGAACTTGTACAATCGATGCCAGCCATTAAAAGAGTGAAAAAGCTATATTGACTGCTTCTGAATAATAAGGACTGGTAATTCCAAAATTTTCCAAATTGTTATCAATTTCGGCTAAGACCGTGACATTATTTGGGTCATGCTCTACCATTCGCTCGACCAAATCATAGGTACTCCTTTGTGGGGGGAGTGGAATTCTCTGTTGCATAAATAAAGGATCCAAGAGCTTTGTGGAAATCTGTTCCTTTAGAGTTTCCGCTACGCTCTCTTCTACTCGCTCTTGAAAGTTTTCCTGATTGAGCCCCCGTAACCGAGCGACGCGCCAGGTGGCCAACAACCATACGACTATAGGAATGCCAACATGGATATTTTGTATCAAGTGCAGAAGGGAGTTAAGGATTTGATCTGCCATTTTTTGATAAAATAGGTATGAGAAACAAAAATAATAACCCCTTATTTCTACTTTTTGGCTTGCAATAAAGCTAGGGTCCTGATCGAGAAAATTCCTATCTATCCACCTCTCCAAACACAATATCTTGAGTACCTATGATGGTGACCACATCTGCTGGCATGTGATGTTTGGACATAGAATCGAGTCCTTGTGAATGGGCAGAGCCAGGTGCTCTTATTTTACGACGGTAGGGACGATTGCTTCCATTACTGACCAGAAAGACACCAAATTCTCCTTTAGGTGCTTCAACTGCGGTATAGGTAGAAGAAGCTGGTACGGAAAAACCTTCTGTATAAAGTTCGAAATGGTGAATTGAGGTAGAGTAGACCGATGATCCTATAGGCATTTGGCCAGTTATTGAAACAAAAAAGCTTGCATCTGCTCTCCCTATTATATAACATAAGCGGTCCCATCTCTCTCCAAACCTAACGTGGTAGTTTCCCATCATAGGGCTTTCCATCTATAGATTAAGCCATTACCACGGTCGTTCAGAACTCAGTTGACTGATAGATAAGGCGGAGCGTCCTTGGCTCAGCATTATAGCACATAGGGCTTCGACGCTACTACAGCGCTTCGCTAACTCGAAGTGCCTCGCTATGAGAATGACGCTTCGCTAATGCTCGGCTAAGTCTTGAACCTTCGTGCTGACCGTTCGTTTTCTCAGTAGCAAAAGCGCTTCTCTTTGCCCTTTAAGTAGAAGGACAAGAAAGATATTTTTGGTTTTATTGCTCCACATCTGCGCTCGTCAAGCCAACCTTGCTTTTGGGGAGGTGAAACAGCGGTGGAAGCGGGCATTTCGAAATGAAAGCATCGAAGAGATATACACGGTCACGGTTATCCCGGACTGTGTTCCGGAAAAAGTGGCCTACTTGAAAGAAAGGGGCGGGCAGTCTGGTGTTTCAACCCCACTATACTATTAATAGTTGTGGGGCACTGTGTACTTACAGCCTCTACGATAAGCAAGTGAATGGGGCCGGTGCGTGGCGATTCATCAAGCCATTTCTTGCCTCAACCCCCTAAATAGGAGGAGGGGTACTTTACCAATAGGGGCTAATTGCTTCGCACCTGACTGTGATAGCCCTCTCGATACCTTATTGGAGCTTTGTAACTAGTGGCCGGTTTCCCGTCGCGTCAGCGTTTTCCCAGTTCCCCCGGAGCCCCAACGAGGAAGGTGTTAGTGCTTTTTCATTGGGTCAATAATGCTAATCCCTCTTTTTGTTTTGTGCTACTCCTAGGGCGGGAAAAAGATAAGAAAACGCGAAGCGTTCTCTTGGTTTCCCAACCTGTTGCTTCTAAAGGCTGCCCTCTCTCGGCTAGATGTTGGTCCAGCCTACTACGAGGATCCCGTATCCAGCAACCCAACCTAAAAAAAGGAAATAAAAAGCCTTGTATAGGTTGAAGCTATGAAGCTTACCTTATTTTCATTTTTAGAGAAAGGGGAAAGTTTCAGCTGGTGCGCAGGAGCGCACTTCCGCTTTCCCTTTACTAGTTGGGGGTCCCGTGGTTCCTATGTCGCCGCGTTTCCCGGTCTTTTGATTTGAGTGCTTCGACCCGAAGCGATAGCTAGTTCAGTGGATAAGATGGCTGCGCTCCAGCTCACTCAAGAATGGGACGGCAGTGGTCCGCCGGCAAGCTCGTTCTGATCTTGGACGCAGTACATTGGAATCCTGAAGCACCACCACGAACGCTACCGCGCGTTCGCCTGCGGCGCGGTAAGGCACCACCCTGTTGTGCCAGCAGCCAACTCCGGCGTGTCAGCTTAGTTATCCTCATCAAGCCACTTACTGGATGTCTAGCTTCCCAACTGGTAGACGGTTCCTTTTCCCCCAGATCAATGAAGAAGGGAGAAGTCAATTGATTCTTCCGAAGTTTTTTTTTTCGAAGCGCTACGCCGGGGCGGGGGGACGGGAAAAGAAAAGGCTCCGAAGAAAGAAATGTGGGTTCCCAATGCTTTTCCACGCCCAACGAGATGCGCCAACCTCGGGATGCTTTACTCCTAACCCCACCCCACAAGGTTCCGAGACGGAGCTTAACCTGAGTCTCGGTTAAGAACGGCGATGATCTATGTTTCACACGGCACACGATTCCATGGATAGTTTCATTCGACATCGTGATGGAGGACATAGCTTACGATCATCGGCTTTGATCATGCCACTAGGCATTTTATTAGGACATTGCACAATGATCCGAAGACTTTGTCGCATCTCTTCGATACGGATACAGTAACGATCATAGCGATCCCCTCTGGTACCTACTGGTACGTCAGGATCCAATTGGTCATAAACATCGTAAGGTGCTGCTTTTCGCAAATCCCAGCATACCCCTGGTTGGGATGGGTAGGCCCACCACTTCACTTTCACTTAGGCCCGAAAAAAGAAAGTGGGGGGACCCTGTCGGGTTCCTCCGTCCCCCCCAAAAAAAAAGAACTGTACGTGAGAGTTTCCCTTCATACGGCTCGAATCATTCTCAGATGCCCGGAGAGGCATCCTTTCTTGTTGGGTTGGTTCACGCACGCGCAGCACCAGCCGCAACAGCAGGAAACTATGACCAATAGAGTCAGACACTTAGCTACATCCACACGCAAAAGGAATGTGGTTCTGGTTGAGGCTTGATTTCCCTTATTAGAAAAAGGGGGCGCGGGACGTTCGCGGAGTCCGTGCCTTCCGTACCACCACAAGACTGGTCGTTCTTGGGCGAATCCCGCCCCTAAAATAAGGGATAAGGGAAAGGTGGCCGGGTTCTCTTTCTACACCCCTTTTGATATGATGGGCCCGGCCACCTATTTCATTCGACGCTCGGAGGCAGGGGCCCGCCCGATTCGACCAACTTTTTGATAACAAGAAGGCGAGCGGATCTGCTTTGATCCAGGAAAAAGCCCAGTCAGCCACCAACTCGGTGCAGGTCACGTGACCTACAGCTCGGCCTTCGGTTTTTGAGGCTTCCTCTACCCACATCTCTATGTGCCTGCAGCACTTCCATATGGAAAAAGAGAGGCTTACCATGTTCCATCAATAGCACCTAACCTATGCCGATTTTGGCGGACCGTGCTCCACCCCGGTGAACTCATGCGGTTCCGACGTGCCCAGAGGCCAGAGGCGAAATCCGTTCACGGTCCGTAGGACCAACACCATTCGAAGGTGGGTGGTCCGCCCCGCCTAGAACAGTCATGTTTGACTGGGCTTACACACATTCGCTCGCTTACGCTGTCCCCCCTCAGCTCACCCTAGCCCAGGGCCTTGATTTTGCTCTTCTAACGTAAGCTCCAAGGCTTCACACCAAGTCTTCACTGACATAATATGCATGCTTAAGTAGGGTCAGGCAGAACCGTTGTTGCCTGATGGGAACTTCCCCCATATTGCTATCAATGTCTTCATGTCGCACGACCTCTTAACATTACACCACTGAATCCCCAATCCTTTGCTTGCTGTGCAGTGACAGTACCAATATCTACTAATCGTTGTTTCCAGATACGATTGCCGGTTGACATCTCTTCTAATTCGTCGATACGAGAAGCAAATTGTTGTGTGGAGGAATCAATATCTCGACATAAGCCAAGAGGCAGATCTTGTGCCACTCCACCTGGGCGTATGAAACTGGCATGCATCCTGGCTCCCGAGACTCTTTCATAGAATTCCAACAATTTCTCCCGCTCCTCAAAAGCCCACAGGAACGGAGTTGATGCTCCCACATCCATAGCATGAGTAGTTAAAGCAAGTGAATGATTTGAAATTCGAGTTATTTCACAGAATAACACTCGTATATATTGAGCTCGTAATGGTACCTCGCAATTCAAAAGTCTCTCTACGGCTGAAGAATAAGCGTGTTCTTGGGCCATCGTAGAAACATAGATAGGGTCAACGACGGAACGAAGAACGAAACTTTACGACAGCTTTTTCGTACACGTTCACTTGCATCACATACACAAGTGCTCTCTGAACCGTGCAATAAGGTCACCCATAACACGGCTCTCCCACTTGAGTTACCTTAGCCCCGGGCCATGCTATTCAATGATATTGAAAAAATGACAGCGTAACGTAACAACTAGTATTGAAAGCTGGTCGCCTTTTGAGGGAGTTTCAATAGGATCGATGTAATTGAGCTCGACTAAAAGGAGAGGAGCCCTACTTCCCTCTTTGCGACCTCATCACTTCAATTCAAGCGCAAACCCATTGATTTCTTAGTCACCGGGCCCCGCTTTGGTACTTTGCTTATAGCTTTTTTAGGTTATGCAATAGAAGGGGCTTAGCTCTGGATCCCCCCTGCTTTCAGAAATGAATGGCTCAGAAGGGGGCTGGGTTCTATTTGCGGGCCGGGCGGGGGGTGAAGGCCGTAAGAGAATCTTTCCCTCCCGGTAAGGAAGAGAGGAAAAAGACGCTGTCATCTATCTCGACCAGTTTTCCGAGGCGTTGGAAATCCAGACCGGATCAGAGAATCACTGGCGCTTTCGGCGCCCTTCGTTTCGCCAACAAATCCGTCATCCTTGACGATTTCCCATTCCTTCCCTGCCGAGCCGCCTCTCTTCGCCATTCGCTCCCTCTGCCTTCTCTTTATATAACATACCCAGGCGTCCTCCTTTCTAATCACTAAGAAAAAATCAATACCAATCAAAGCCCTATCATTGTAAAGGTAAAGCTTCGTCTGTTCTTTTTCTAGGGCAGTTTACTCGACTCATTCCCCAGTCTCACGCACTGCTCAAGTAAGTGTAAGTGTGCGACTCCGTATGAGGACCTCCTTCCCTTCTGCTCTGCCCACTCTCCGTTCACACGGTTCTCAAAGCGGAGGAGGAAGGGTGGGCAGCAGGTACCACGAGTCCTCTGTCCCACACATCTATCCAGAAGCAAGTGTAGTTCACCGGTTCCACCGAATGCTCCTATCTCTCGGCAAAGATCGTGTGAGTGTGCAGTTATGCTTCGGATGTTTCGCCATAGAATAGATCGACCCAGTTCCCATTCTTTGTAGGTGCATTCGCTTTATATCTCCGACACACAAGGAAGGACGCGGGGGGAAGGAAGCGAAGCAGCCCTAGCCTCTGTCCGGACGATCATTCCGCTGGCATCTTGCATTCACGCCTCCGTTTGACTGCCGCTCGGGGATGTAGTTGTAGATACGTTAGTCTTAGTGGATCGTTGGCTCCACCTGTTATCTCCTTCTACGACATGCTGTTGTCGTCGCCATATTCCATATGTCACTTAGTCATCTCTGCCTCGCTGCGGGTCAGCACCTCCGAAAGAAACGGAGGACTTCATTCAGTGACTCCGCGATCGCCCTCTGAACGATCAGAATAAGGTAAAGCTTGAAGATAAGTTTTGTACTCTATTAATTTCTCAGTCCCTCTAGTCGGGTGGGCGTCGGCCGGTCTTTCGACCGAATCCCCCTAAAAACCGTACGTGCGGGTCTCCCCGCATGCGGCTCACGCCATTCGAGGTGGCCTGGCCCAGCCCAGCATTCATTCGCAAATCCTGTAGTGAAATTGAGACTGCTCGACCTCGGAAGCTAATTCGCGTATAGGCAGCGCTATCCGTCGTACCGTTGACTCTATCTATTCATTGAATTGACTTTCTTACAGTTCTCTTTGAGGCTCGCTCCCTTCTTTTTCCAAGAATTCATGCGCTTCCCTTTAATTCATAGGGCCTTCTATAATAGGGGAAAAGCCTTCCATTTCCGTCAAATGACCCGGCCTACCCTGGCTCTTCCACCGTCTGGGCTCCCTTTCCTCCCTATGCTCCCCCGGCGCAGGCCTACCACGCTTCGCGCCTGCGGCGTTTGCGTCAGACGGTCTTTGCCAGTAGTGCCATCCTCCCCGCTGGCTGTATGGGCTGCCCCTCGCTGCTGCGTTCTGTTAGGCTATAGATTCAAGGAAAAATGGAGTTGAATGAGACAGCAGGCGGGTTACACGTTCTACTGTGCCGAGATGTGAGGTACAGGCGGTGATGATCACCCCGGGGTATGCGCTAGCACCCTTGACAGGCACTCCAGGACCCGCCAACGCTCATGAAAACCCGGGTCGGTCTTCTATTCATCTGACCGGAGGTGTGGATAACGAGGCCACCTTCACAACCTTCTCCCTTCTGTCCCTATTAGTATAGGGCGGTTTGCTTGAGTTGCTCAACCGCCCCTTAGCCCGGTGCTCATGACGCGCTACGGAACCCCCACCTTGCCGGGGGACCAAGCAGGGCATAGCTCGCGGCATAGGAGCCGACTCGGCGTCAGCGGCTTCGTGCCGCACTGGAGTAATCCAATATGTGGTTCCGCACGTTCCACCACTTCTCCGTTCATTTCCAATACTGATCGTGAAACACCATGAGCAGCAGGATGTTGAGGTCCGAAATTCGAAGTGAAATTTTGGATTTGCCTGTTCCTAGTTGTCATGAGAAAAAAAGGCAGAAAGAAGAAAGAGATTATTCCCTAAGAGCTTGTACAGTACTACCAACCAGTACCAGAAATGCATCTCCTTCGCCCGCGTGCGATA
Source organism: Erythroxylum foetidum (assembly GCA_026546835.1). Taxonomy (NCBI): domain Eukaryota; kingdom Viridiplantae; phylum Streptophyta; class Magnoliopsida; order Malpighiales; family Erythroxylaceae; genus Erythroxylum; species Erythroxylum foetidum. The sequence goes on from JANZLF010000213.1 coordinate 31,725, forward strand.
GCTCTACCTGGCGTGCCGCCTTGCATGCAAGCGAAGCCCTGCAATAATAAATAGCTCACTGAGCAATGATTGATGTTACCTCAGAAAGCTGAAGGAAGGCAGTGCCCTCGATTGTGATTGTTCCAGAGAGAAGGATCATGGCGCCCCAGAACCGTGACATCCAGCAGTACCTTGCGTTCGAGAGACTGATATGTCAGCCGTTATTCCCATTCCCAGTGAAAGAAAGCGGCAGACAGACTCATTTTTTGGCCGGTATTCTCTAATGAGTGGCTTTAGGAGATTGGGCTTCTCCTTTAGACTCTTTACCCATCCGCGGAGGCTTTCCGCATCTGTCTCCGCGGCACTGGAGTATACTTCAGTCATTTCCGGAAATAGCACGGACAGCCGTCCTTTTCCCCTTTCACTCTCTTCGCGCAATTGCTCACGAATCCAAGTTTGAAGCTCCCTTCGAAGTGCCGTGCGCTCTTCTTGATCGGGAGCGGGGTGGTTCCGCCGGTTCTGGCGCCTTCGGCTGCGGCAGGGCCTCAAGAGACGCGCTCAAAGACTATTGAAACGAATTCAAAAATGGCATTACTGCGTTCCACAATTCTTCCACGACCCCCCACGAATCACGAGATTCAATCATTTAGAAAGGAACTTCGCGTCACCCCACTCTATCTAGCCCAAGGTGATGAAAGAATGAATCTCCAGGCGAGAAAACGATTGGCTTTCAAAAAAAAAAGCAAGATAAATGATTCTGAGTCAGAATGCTATTAAAAAAATGTGACAAGAAGATCGATCCCGTATGGAGCCACCGTAACAGTATGTCAAGCAACCTACCTTCCCGGAAAGTTTTGCATACAAGCACTAAAGTCTCTTAATTACATTACTCCATTTCTACTGCCCAACAGACTTTCCTGTGCAACACCATAGCCGTCTCGAAGGCACCAAAATCTTTATATTCAAGTCCGGAGGGCTCGTTGGTGTGAGCAACTCTCCAGATCTATTTTCAACTGCCATATCAAAACGGTGCGCTTTCTATGCTTATATACATAAGATTTTTGAATCCGAAGATTGGTTGGTGAAGGGAACAAAGACTCCCGCCAGGATAAGTCGAGTGAACGGCACTCCAGTCAGGAAGGTTTTCACCCGGGAAGAGCGGAGCGAAGGGAATTTGTGTCTTTTTTTGACACGCCCAAAGCCGAGTGAGACTGGATGGATCCGGTCGAGCGAGGACTGTACTGTTGCCACTTGAGGAGGAGTGTCTCCGGGACATGGCTACCCTTCTATGATGACCGGGCTAAGCCTGAGGAAGCGCACCATAGCCCAGAAGCTTTTAACCAGATCAAGGGGATGATTGAATTAACAGAATTGGGAGTGCTCTATCTGGCATATCGGTATGAAGTTTCTGTGATCACTTTACAACATTTTTTTTTTTCTTGAGCTAAATGCAGAAAGAAAAGGCAATGGCAATGTAATTGGATCAATAGAATAGGAAGTTTTCGTTTCTCCTGGCTTTCTAATAAATAGAGAAAACTGGCTAATTAAATAGAGATAAAGAAATTGTGGATTGCAATGCAAAAGTTTCAAACAGATAGAGGTCTTTTCTGGCTTTCCGAATCGTCTCAAAAAGGTTCCTCCTGCTGTCGAATCGTATTTGATATATTGAAAAATATCCAAACAAACCGGGATCTCATTCAGGACTTTCTCGCTTGCCCTGTCGATCGTTTTTTTGACATCTTTATACGCTAAAGCCTTTAAAATCAAAGTAAAGGTAAACCGATTATTGCTAAAACGCGCCAAGGTAAACAAACGCGAAAATCAGATCAAGACGAGGAACGTTCGCCTGAGCAAATGATTATCGCTCGCCCCTTCTTGGAACTGAGAACAGAACTGGACTGAAAAGCTTCCTTATTTGAACTATTTGAAAAAGCCTTCAGGATATATCCACTTTATCAAAAAAAGTGTTCCTATACTATTAAGAAAGGTAGGTCGTCCCTTACTCCATTTCTTTCTAAAGTTATAAATGTCGGGGCGGGAAGGAGCAGCAAGACTGATTAGGCGTTCGTGCCCCTCACCCGAGGGTCACTTCACTCTCTTTCAAGACGGTTAAACATTAAAAAGGTAGGAATACATAATCTCTCCCATCGGAGAGAAATTGAATTTAGGTAAGAAGTAAGTAATCTCTTCTAGTTACCTATGATTGTCGGCGTTTGCCGGGGATTTAGACTCTATGAGCTATGCCCTTAGGTAAGCATTCAAATAGCAAGTAATCCCGACTTTCGAATTGCTAAACAACATCGGATGAGGCCTCCTTGAATAAGATAATGGAAGCAAGAACTTCATCCTACTTTTTGTTCTCAAAGGTGGGCGCTTAGGGCGTGAATCTACATCAATTTAGACCGGCCACTGACCTATCGGACGCTTTTCAGACAGAAGTCGTCATTTTTATGTTTAGAGGTCGTTCTGCAAGGTACCGAAGTCATTCGATCGGGGAGAAAGCACACACGATCTATATATAGATGAATAAGACCAGTGGAGTCGGATGGTGCTAGTGTTCTCACTTACGGAAAAAGGGGCTCCCGCATCAGAAAGAAGAGCGGCACCTCAACCAGCCGCAGACGCATTAGCAGTTCGCGTGGAATCAGATTCAACCAAGGTCAAGGAAGACTGAGGTGACCAAATCGAGGACGATGAGCTATTCAATTATTTCGAGGAATTTGACACAGGTGAAGAAAGGACGGGTTTTCATCCCAAAGAATCAGAGCTAAAGGTGAATGAGCCTACGAACGACCTCCGCTTATCCAATTCATTCCCAATTTCGGCAGCAGACTCGAACCGATCGTTTGGAGTGAAGGCCAATATGGGCAAAAGGCTTGAAGTTGTCAACCGCATACCGAGGCTAAGATTTTTCGCGAATTCAAAGCCGGGAACAAGGGAGATAGATTGTTATAAAGGAATTTTTGGATGGATTGACTACCAATGATACAGGTAAAGTAAAGGATTGCTTGACTTTATAAAAGAAAGGGATTCGCGCACTGACTCAAGCAAGGGATTTGCTCCATAGGCCGAAAATCAAGCATTTTTGAGATACTTGTTACAGGAACGAAGTCCTATACTGTCAAGTAGAGTAACGACCAAGAACGCGAAAGAGCTTTATAACAAATTAGAGTAAGGGCACGCTAAGACTTTCCTTTTCTTGCTTTCGATAGAATCCTGAAAGGAAGGAAGAGAGGTTGTTTTTTTCTTTTCCAAAGAGGGGGGCTAGGAATAGAGAAGTTCATCGTTCAGATAGATACGAGATCATATCATGAAATATTGTCAATGCCGAGCATCCAATGTCTTTCGCTTACAGTCCAGCGGAGAACCCAGCGGATAAGGCATATGGCGTGACACACAATGGATCAGTAGTTAGACTATGAACATTTTCAACTTAATCACGGAAAAGGGAAAGCGTCGATATGCAAGAGTTGAGCTCATTGAGTGCCCTTACTTGACTTGAAGAAAGATGCGAATCCCATCTTGATGGGTTCTGTAAAGAACGGTCATGAGATCTTCTTTTTCACATGTGGGTCAGAAAGCCCAGCTTTCATTATAGTTGCAACTGGTACCAAACATTTTCTTTCTGGAAAGTAGTTCTACGAGTGCTTTTTCTACGGACGGAAACCCACCTGGTGAGAGCTTTTGGGCATATGTTCCTATTTCTTTGGAATCGAAACCTGCAAGGGTGGACAGGGTCGGGTAATAAGGGAAGATAAGGTCCTCGTTCGGATAGATTTGAATACCTATGAATACTGAAATTCGATCTTGCCTGAACCCAGCTCCACGGATGAGCCTAAAAACATGATTTAATGGACATGTCAGGCCGCTTCGCTTTTATTGCTTGAGAATGGAAAAAAGTGACCAGGGAAAGTAGCTTCCTGAAGGCTGTTTTCTTTAGGAAGTTTCCTTGAGAAAGGTGCCAAGAGTGAGCCAAAAAGGGGATCATTCATCGATCCAATTAGTGGTCCACCTCTAGGAACATAACATGTGATTAATTGTAAAAAGATTTTTGCACATCGTGATCGTGAGACCATATACATAAAGGAAGAGGCCGGTACCAACTCATTTAGAAGTCTAATTTTTCCCTTCCATGACATGATCAGTTATTTGATTTCAGTTAGCCTTAGCCGGCATTCAATTCCTTTCCAAGTCAGAGCATTTCGTACGCAGAGCTTGAATATCTGCCCGAGTAGGCAACTCTATCTCAATAGTTCTTTTTCGTAAAACTCAGTCAAAAAGCGTATAAGTTCAAGTTTGTCTGATTCTTTTCTAGGATAATCTTTCAACGACTGAGCAACCCAATTTTTAGACATGGCATTTCCGTTCATTTTGGTCATTTTTGTGTTTATTTTCAACAGTAGAGATCAACCTATGGGTTTTCCCTGATAGATATCAGTTGTCGCTACCCTATTGGAATCCTATTGGACTCCCTACTGCTATGAGAGGTCTCTCGTCCGCCCAGGGAATGTCAGTGACATCAGCAGTAGAACGACACAGGTATATTGACTCTAAAGGGTAACAATTATGGTATAGTCCTTTTTCCCATGCTTAACACATGCAAGTCGGACAAGAGAGGGATCAGAATGACTCGACTGAAAGGAGAGGAGCGATTTGAGCAGCACGTCCTAGCCTGGGAAAGAATCTCGTGTCCTTGTTTTCTTCCTTTATTTGAGGCAGAAAGAGGCAATGTATCGCAACTTCGGTGACTTTTCGGGCAAGCATGAGGAATTTTCCCATATGGTGGTCCGATACAAAACCTCGATCCTTTATTAATGAAGGATGAAACCTCCCTTATGTTATGTCATAACCCGCTGCAGGGAGACTTGCAAGCATCTCTTACTTTTTGGTTCCAGGGCAGGCGGGGGACAAAACACTCAAATAGGAGTTAACCAACAAGAACAGGAAGTAGTGTGCGCTACCCGTCTGCTGATGGATAAGCTAAAAGTGAGTTCCGGGCTTCAAGCTCAGGCATATCCTGATCGGGCATCTAGGCCCATCGGAGAGCTATTGACAGCTATCATAGTTGGCTGCTTGCATTCCTCGATTGACAGAAATGGAACCACTAGCATCTGGGAATGAGTTGCCTAAACTAAGTGTAAAAAGTGGCATTCTCTCGCTTTGCTCTTCCTCCCTCCCTGATCGAGACTGGGGTTGAATCTTTGCCCATGTTCCACGTTCCGATATCTGGGACATCCGAGAGTCAAGTCTCACCCCATCGGGCATGACGATTGCTGCCTATGACAGTGAAAAAAGGGCTGATAGCGCCTCATTCAGTTGGACATAAAGTTTGGGCCTAAACTCAAGTAGGGAATTTTTTCTCAAAAAAATGGAAAAAAATACGGGGAAAATGAAAGAATGGCACGATTGAACTCTCACTTAGGAAAGGAAATTGACTTTCAACCAAAAATACGGGGTTTTCTAAAAAAAATGGATTTGAATTTTCGTCTAGGAAGGAAAATGCACTTTATACCAAAAATACGGGGTTTTCTAAAAAAAATGGATTTGAATTCTCACTTAGGAAAGGAAATTGACTTTCAACCAAAAATACGGGGAAAATGAAACTTGTTCTTTCTCTTTTTTCCCATGCTTAACACATGCAAGTCGGACGGGAAGTGGAAGTGCGGTGATGCATGCAGCTGAGGCATCCTAACAGACCGGTAGATTTGAACCTTGAGACTATCCGGTATGAACGATGATGCGGGAAATTGTTTAATATAAAAATGTTCGCACGTAGTGACACCCTATTTCTTGGTATTGGTTCGCATTCTCCTACATCCACAGTTCCTGAAGCTCTAGTTCCAAGGTAGGACAATCTAAAGAAGGAAGGTGCATCTCCGACTTTCCCAGCTGCATGAAACCCTAGATAGACAAAGAGACCATTCGAGGGGACTTCCTTGAGAGTCGATATTCCGTGTTGGGTCAATAGAAATATGCTTTACAAGAATTTTTTGGTAGATTGTGCCATTTCTTCAAAGAAAGGGTTCTCCTTCTCCCAAGCTGTTCCATTCTTGATAGGGTATCCCTAGCTGGTAAAGTATTCGATCTCGAAAGTGGCCAGCGATTTGCACGAAAACGGAGGGCAGGATGAAGACTTCCAACTCAACTGACTCCCGAATTCTATCTCTAGAACGGATAAACAATCTTTTTTATATGGGTGCCCGGGCGTTTACATTCAATATTCCACAGATGTAGTCGATTGAAAGCTTCCCGCCCATCAGCAGATCGAGGTAATTTTATATTCATTTCATTTTATAGCAAACCTGCAAGAGAAGGAAGGAACTCTACCAACTAGTATTTAGAAACAAGAAAAAAAAAAAATGTATTGCCTGAAAGAAGGAAAGCGGGGTCAACGAACATCCCGAAAGAGGCGAATGCCGAGGAATGGAAGCAAGAGCATTGGAGATAGCGTGTCAAACCAACTACTTCCTTCTAGTCTCACGTTCCATCTCCTCTCCTTTCAGTCGAGCGGCCTCACTCCTTCTGTACGTGTACGGGAAAGCTCTAGTACGCATTAATGTCGCAAATTTTTTTTTTTTTTTCTTTTTTTTTCCAGCTGTAACTATAAGAAATAGGCTAGCCAACCATTCAAAAGTCTTATGGTGAGATAAGAGGACTTTTCCTCTTAGATTCGTAGTAGAATTACTCGACCCATGAGCAGAAAAATGTGGCATTAACCGAACCGCGCCTTCCATACTTACCTTACCACCCGCCGCCCTCTCTGCCCGCTAACTTCGGTACCCGGGGCCTCACATGCTGAAGCAAGAAAGCCCCTGTCTTTTATGACATTTCTAAAGCCAACCTGGAATAACAAAAGCCAAAACGACTTCCTTTCTTTCTAGTTCTCCCCGTCAAGCGAAAAGGCACCCATTTCTGAGATTGGATCCTGCTTGCCAGCTTCAGAATAGAATATCGACTCCTGTGGTCAGCTTATGATTCCGCTTTTATAAAACGAAGTTCCCAAGGCTACGCCCCTTTTGTTTTGCAAGGTAGGTAAAAGATCTTGCTTTTCACCCTCCTTCGAGAGGGCTATAGTTTAATCGTTAGATGAATGTCCCGGTATTGACAATCTTTCATAGGCAGAGCTGTCATCTCTATCTGAACAAACAAATCTCCTTTCCTTGCATTGCCCGGTATAAATCGTATGGTATACTCCAGGTGGATATAGCACCATTAATTCATGCATTTAGCAACGTTGGACCACAAATTCGATAGATGAATTGAAACTCTACTGACCACCAATCTGAGATAACTCTCGGTGCTTCTGACCCAGCCCTCCGGCCCAAAAGGGCCGCGTATGTCAGCTCGACCTGTAATTCACTTGTTGGCTCTGCCAGATGATAATTAGGATCATCAGAACAAAACAGCACATCCTGCAAAATTTTCTTGACAAGCTTGACGGAGAATGACGAGCCGGAAAAACTTCGTTATGCTTGGAAAATGCTCTTGTATCGCTGGGTCCTTTCTATAGTAGGGTGAATTGCCTTCCAAAGGCCGGTGCACAAGAATAAGAACCGGATGCCGGGGCCTCGATAGGCTGCTAAGGCTCGGAAGGTCCTCTACAATTGATGATCCGGGGTCAGCACCAAAGATTGCAACCGATGTTGGGGGGCCAGGTGAATCAATCTATCTTCAAACGCC
>JANZLF010000213.1:61702-81702 GCA_026546835.1 Erythroxylum foetidum
GGCAGGGTGCCAAGTTGTTTTTTCTTATCCTGCTATGCTTACTTACTACTTTTATTTTGGTTCGGTATTCCGACCCGCCTATCGGTTTCATTTTAGTAGCAGTCCGAAGGACTAGTAAGGTGCCTGTTAGTGCTTTGCTTTGAAATTGCCTCCCTTCTTCCTTAGTCTGATGCTAAGACTGCTATCCGAAAAAATCTGTTCCAGGGCTCGTGTTATCATTCCGAGTTAAAGAAGCTCGCACCAAGTAAGAAGTTTAGAACAATAAGTGCATAAGGACCACCGTTGTATAACCATAACCATTCATCAACAGATGCCGCTTCCCATATTGGGAAAAAGTGCAAACCTATAGCTGCAGAAGTAGGAATAATGGCACCTGAAATAAATAATATTGTTTCCGTAAAGATCCAGAAAGAGGTTCACGAATACCCGGAATATCTACTGGAGGAGCAGCTCAGTCCCTCCGCGCAAAACAAAAAAGGCGCATTCAGTTGAGGGATAAAAACCTCCCGGGTCAACTCCTTGCTTTCATCGAGAATGTCATTGCCTCATGATTGCTGTCCAATGCTGTATTTCGACTACATTTCGCTACGCAACCCTCGCGCTTACTCTATAAATAGAGAAAGCAAAGGGGATTCATTGCTCTTTCTCCTTTATATTTCCTGGAACACAAACAAGATTTTTCTTTTTTCACTGGTTAATTTTGTCAATTCTCTTTCTTACCGGCTTCGTTGATTGACTTTTTTTGGCGATGTTATTTATACTCTTTCTAGAAGACACTGGTCGATAGCTTCTTCTCCTTTCTTTGCTTTGAGGAAGGGAGATCGCAGACCATTGAATGTTCTTGCCATAGTTAATGTATGGTCTCTTGTCTCGATGAGGGCTGGTGCTATAATACTAGCAGCTCTCGGGTCTACTATCCCTTCTACTCCAGCCTTAAAGGCCTGGTTTCGTCTGGTAAGCTCTCTATACTATATATAGATAAAGCCCTCTGCTGTTAGCGGTTTCGTTTGGTTGTCCTTTCAGTTTTGTTTTTTCCATTCAAGCAATCCTGCTTTTTCGAGCTTTATTGGGTCTAGGTCTAGTTGAGACTGAAGTAAATGCCCCTATTGTAAGGAAAATGGCGAGAATCATCTTATCTTATAGAAGTAGTGTTCCTGATTGTCGCTACTGCGGATAAGAATATCTTTTTCTGCCTAGTTTTCCCCTTTATCAGTCCGGGATGCCTGCCTTTAAAGTAATTGGTTCAGTTCCTCGGCTTCGGCATCTTAAGATGCAGTGCCCGTCATTCTCATCAGTACGGGTGAGGGTTCGACGTTATTAATGAATGTCTCCTCTGGCCGCTTCTTTTGTGCCCTGTGCCCCACCTAAGCCCGTATAGAAATGGGCGGTGTGCAATACCCGCGGCGATTAAATATTTATGCTTGCGAAGACTAACTATTGATTAACCGACTAAGCAACTGAGAACGAATACTTCAACAACTGAATTAAGCAATCAACTGGCCTTTTGTGCGTGTGTGGATTACATAGTGGTAAGGGGAAATTCAATTCATAGTCTCGAATCTTCTTTTGTTGAAAGAGCTCTAATGCCAAAGGGCGCCCTCATCAGGCCGATTTTGGTAGCTACTTCAGCGGTTGCTAGAGCAAATGGCCGAATTGCCAAGAAAGCATCCAAAGAATTCCTACATTCTTTCTTTGCAAGCTCTATCTTATATAGTGTGGTTGCCGGACATCCTACCATCATTCCTCCGCTGACTGGCTGCGTGCGGAATTAAAGGTATTGGACAATCTATACAGGATGAGTAGATCGGCTGTCGATGCATTCCAACTGTCTGTTAGATCCAGTGAATGGTCTTCAGGTACAGTTTAATGGTGAGCCCCTAAAGAAGAGCTAGCTACAGGGGTCTCGGTTAGCTACTGACTGGTAGACAGAACAGACTGGCCCCCTCGCCCTCGATGACGACAGTTACCCGTGGAACTAACTAATAGGAAGAGCAGTTAGAGCAGCCCGGAGAAGACTGGTTACATGTCCGATCCGGTAGGGGATGGTTCCTCTCGACAGATTAAGCTACTTACGTGAGTTCGGGTATTGAACAAAGGGGTGGCAACTTGCCCGATAAGAAAAGAGTAGCCCGAGTGAAAGAGTTCTTGTTTTAGTAGCTACGGAGTTGCTAGCAGCTATGAGTTCCGAGTTGACGAAATCAAATCATAAACAAATCTCTCCGGACTGGTGACACCTGTACCACACTCTACGGCACACATCCCAAGTTGTAGTAGACGAAGATGGTCACCTAGGTAGGCTCAAGCCACTTCCACTTTACCTAAAGTGTGATGTGAAGACAATTCTTTCAAACAAATAGGCTGAGGCTTCAGTCGACCATTAGCCAGGAGTGATCTCTTTTCGAACATAGGGGCGCGCAAACGCTTTAAAAACTCTAGTAGCGACTAGCTCACTAGCCGATAGAGATGCTACCTCAGCAGCGGAAAAAGCAGCCTAATACTAAATAAAGGATGAAAAGCAAGAAGCGGAGCTTTACGAAGCGAGCAGCAGACTAGCTTACCTTACGCCTTGCTAATGACATAAGTAAAAAGACCAGCTTCAAAGCCATACCACTAATTCCGTCTAAGATAATAGGCCTAAGCCTTCCAGAGAGAATTCCTATTGATAGACTTGCCTGGCTAATAGATAGAAATTATTAGTCTGAACCCCATCTCTCCTCCCTTCAGTTCAGGGCTTCTTCCATCAGGTCATTCTCTGGGGTAAAGTCTGAAGATAACTCATCTTCAACCTCTGCTGATAAAGAAGGAATTTATCCTGGAATGGTACTATAAAAGGGAACCCAATAACCTCGATCTCCGAACCAACTTACCGACTGGACGAGAGACAGAGTCCGCCCGGAAGGTAAGCTACTACTGGAACTCAAAGCGGGGTAAACATTGCATGAGGGACCACAAGACAAAATAAATGGAAAGCGTACCTTACGTTGGATGGAGAGACGGACAAAGAGAAAAAGAAGAACCAATGTTTCCAGTCGAAGAGGCGGGCGCATATAGCTTATTCTAAGTATATTATGAAACAGGTTACCCGGACTATAAATAGCCCACGGACGTTTTCAACCCAATCAATCTTTTTGAAGCCTTCACTTCACCGTCGAGCGCTTAGTCCCGCCAGAAGGAAATTATAAACTTATTACCAACGCGGATTAGTTCTTAAGACTGCTCCGCTCACTAGGATACCGTCTTACGCGGTACCCGGTCTGAGACCGGACAGAATAAAACGACTCTCTAGCTCCTTCTATAGCTAATCGAGGAGAAGTTCTCTAGACATCCCTGGTTGTTACCGTTTTAGGAAGTCAACTCTTGGCCTATCAGCTCTTGTGCACTCATTGGCTGTTCTCGAAGAAGCTGCTGTTGAGGAAGCATCTCCGGATCCGGAGAAGCTGCTATTTCATCAGCATCTGGTACTGCTTGATTTGAACCTAAGCCTTCCTTTTTTAAGGCTAGTCATACGGCTGAGACCAGTAATAGGACGGTAAGAAGATTGTCCAAATAAAGGTAGTTTACTTACTTAGTTTATAGCTAAGGAAAAACTGAGCAAGATAGCCTCAGCTTCCATTGAGCATTGAGAGAGAAATCGAGATGTGAGAAAAAGAATAGCTTTTTCTTCAGCTCTTCACTAGCCATTGCCAATCCTGTTCTCGATGGGATAGCTTTACCCTAAGTGGCCAGGTGATTCCTCTTCGCTCCACTAGTTTCTAGTATTCTGGAATGACAAGAAGGAGATCGAAATGGTTTTGGCCGATAATTGGCCCTTCACAGTCAATGCTAGCTTGGCAGAGGCGCAGCTCTATCACAGGAATGTAGGACCTTTGATACTCCTCCAGATGGTGAAGGGCGACCGACGAGAGCCAGTCCAATCATCGATGAGGTTACCCACCTTAGAAACTGTGTTAGAGATGTATAGGCCGTCAGTAATTTGACTGTCTGGCCCGGACCAGATCCAGATGGTAACGATGACTAAGCCTCTCACAAAGGCTCAAAGGGCTGAATTCACAGGCCTATAAGTTTTCTTCTCTTCCACCAGCACCTAAAATGGAAGATGACAAGGCCGAAGTTCAAGATCCACTCCTTGAACTTTAAGTCAATCTCGGAGATGGAACAGAGTCACGGCCCACTTTCATTAGTAAGCTCCTCTCGGAAGAACATCAGAGCCTGTCTCTAAGGCTTCTGCAGTATGCCAGCATTGTCATGCTAATGGACAGTCTTCAGTTCGAGTTCCTTCGGTGTTTCAGGGTGATGCTCTAGACCGTCCAATTCAACTAACATAGCTTCAGTAAACTCGGTTGGGGTTTTGAAAGCAGATAAAGAAGATCCGGTTGGGCTTGCTAGCGATGGGAGATTAGTCACCGTAAGATTTGCTGGTTCCTTCCTTCAAACAAAATAAGGTGGCTAATACGGGTGGCCTATTCCAATAGCTGGCAGACGGGCTATTATGCCTATTCAACATATTCCGATTGCGATACAATTCTATTGCCCGCTCCTATTCGTGCTTACTTGTCTGCCGGAACTTCAAGGTCAATAAATAAGGACTCTTATCCTAGGTCTGAAACTCGGTCTGCTTGCTCCTACAAAAGGTCAGTAGGTCTGTCTCCTATTCTTCTCCCGATACGAGTTATTTCCTGACCGTTTCCTCGTGCTTGTTTCTGGAAGCACATCGTTCACTTCACACTATAAGGCCTATCGTATATAAGCATAGAACGAGAACGAGTGCTGCTTATGTGTAGCTGTAGTTAGTCTAGCCCGAGAAAATCAAAATCGCAACCTTCGTCCATTTCCGTTCGATGGAGAAAGAATTTAGATTGAGGGTCTTCAGTCTGGCTTGCTTAGGTCGAGTAAGCAACTGAAGAAATTTCGTATACAGGATCTCTTTCAGTATTAGAATCAGTATTAGAAAGGTCTGGGTGATCGCAGTATATTCGGACCTGTAGTTAGCTCGGCTTGGGCAGCACCCCCATTGTGAGGTACCGTCAACAGCAAGACCATACAGATGGCATCGCGAATCCCCTACCGAAGTGACTGAAGCACCACTTCTTGATCCAGCGGAGGGAAGACTTACTTGATTTGAGGGCACTCAGGTTCCTGAGCGTGATGCTATTTGATTTGATCGGTGATCGCCGCTAGGCTTACTGCGAATGCTTTCTTTACTATACAAAGACAAAGGGGGTTGGTCGATCGAGCTTTCGCTTACAAAGGCAACCTTCTCGAGTTTCCGGCTCTTTCCGTCATTGAAGTAGCCTTTCGTAGCCCCGAAAGAAGTCACTATCAAAGAGCTCGCCCTACGTTAGCCCACAGCTATACTACTGATCTAATAGCTGCTTCTATCACATCGGTTAATCAAAGAAATTATATGCTCCTACCGAGGTTAACTGAAGTTATCGATTAGGGCTTACCATCCCTCCATTGGATCTGTAGGATATCGAATTTTCTTACCGCCTCTCTCGGCTATGGGATATGAAATAAATTCTCTTCCCTGACCTAAGACAGAGCAAAGTAGACTGAGTCTTCAGGATGTCTTCAACGTTGGGTGGAAGGTGATATTTATAGAAATTCTTCCGCCGTCAACCCAAGAGGTTAAGAGGAGGTGTCCGTATGGTTACCACCTAAAGCGGATAGTTTTTTAAACCGTAAAATAGAGGTGGAAATCTCTATACTTTAAACCCAGGCGTAAAAACGGTTATTAACAAAACTTAACGATTAAGCTTTGCATGGGAAGCTGCCACCTGTCTATGGAGGCTGTGAGAACAACTTCCTGATGGTTACGAGCTTTCTTCTCAAGGAAGCAAGCCAATCCACGTAGGTCTTGATCCGATGTGGACTAAAATAAAAAGTCGATGTAGATATCCCACACAAATTAGCGTAGACCAAGTACCAACCTTACGTAGATGGACTCGACCACTTAGCCAGCTTGGAACTTTGTAGACCAAGTGTTAGCTCTGCATGGGCAGGCTTAACACTTGGCTAACTTCATCTTACGTAGATCGAATGCCCATCTTGCATGGTTAAGGCTCAACACTTAGTGAGCTCGAGTTAACAGCACCGTCAATCCATTATGAACACACGCAAGGTTTTTTTTAAATTGATAATTTTTTCATAATGAATGTCTAAGGAAGAACAGTATTTACATATCCTACCAAGGGGCATTCACAGGAACAGGCAGATGCGTACAAACTTTGATGATAGCAGGTAGCTATTTACAGGCTTACTCATGGAACTCAAACCTTATCGGAAGGGTTAAGAAGAGAGACTGGCTCTCATGGGACAAAAGAAAAAGTCCCGCAGCCACCATTTGTGATGACGGATGAAGTCTTCATAGGGACTGTCAACGAAAGCCCCAAACCATTCATTAAGCAGGTTGACACAGTAAGGGAACTCTCTTGTAGCCGCGCGGATGTATTTGCATGGCTTTCCGGGATGAAGATGGCAATGATCTATCCTCCCGGGGAAGAAAGAGATTTTCCACCACTGCTAGCCACTATTAAAATAAAAGAGAGGGACCAACATTACTACAATATAACTTAATCAAATCTAAAAACTATTCTATCTCAGGCACGGTTGTGCGAGATGCGTGAATCGCAATGCTAGTTGTAAGAGATCATTTCTAGCTAGCAAGGAAAGGAGAAGGAAGCAAACGGAGAGATCTTTTCTTTTAAGGGAAGGAACGAGCGTAGACAGAGAAGAGACATATTTTAGGATATATACAACGAAGGGGGAAGAGTAAGAATGAAGAAAGAAAAAGAAAGAGAGAGAGAGTTACTCGTGAAAGACAAGAACTAGAAGCAGTCAACGCAGTTGCGTTAGCCGTGTAGTTAGCAAACGGTACTCGAGGAACAGGCTTAGTCAGAGATTCAAGGAATTGGGTTAGCGATCCTCTTTAACGGAGTCGGGGTCATAGTACTCTCAGAACCGAGCCGGTTTAGTTACACCCTACCTCTTTATCCTTGTCTTTTAGCTGATGGTAAGAGTTTCAAAGATAGACGTGTCACATAATCACATAAATAAGGAAATATATAAAGTGAGTGAGGAGTCACTGTCGGGGATAGGCACCACTAAACAGACTCAAATGCATAAGGTTACTTGTATCGAGGTTGGCTACAATTTAAAGACAATAAGCCGTCAACAGTGCCGTCTAGCGTCTTTTAGGCTTAGTCTAGTCGCCGTCTCCTTAGCCTACGATAAGGAAACTAAGCGCGGGAAGGACAGTTTGTTTAACCATCTCTTCGTCGATAGCGGTTAGAGAGTCAGTATAGACTGAGGAAAGCCCCATCCCCGAGTCGGTTAAAGCCCTGCTCCTTCGGACTTCAAGTTCCGTGCTTCCCAATTAGTCACTCATCTCGCGCTACTATTGAATCTACTTTTTGATTCACTTTTTGGAACAAAAACAAGAAAGAGCGTGCGCATCTAACTAATAGACTGAGACTCGGCCTTTAGACTATCAGTTCCGTCCTTTTCTTGTCCTTTTACCGGATTCGGACATGAATTCTAACTATACAGATTGTTTTGTTTAAGACATGAGAGGGCAACACTTTAAGTTCAAGTCAAGTGATTGGATAATGGATAGAGCTTGTGCATCTTTTCGTTCATAGTGGGATAGGGTCCCCTTTTGTATCTGACCTTTATATCCGGGGAGACAGAATCCATTCTAGTAAGATAAAAAAAAGAGAAAATTATCGGATCCTAAAAAATAGGGCTTGCTTAAGTCGAAGTTACTCAATGCATCTCAGGAAGTTACTCAATGCATCTTTCTTCGAATAATCATGGAAATGGTGGAAATGTTGGGTCCCAAAAGCGCTCTTTTTTCACGGTAGTGTGAATACGCCGCCAGAGAGCGCTGTTCGGTTTATTTAGATTGCGATTCCATGATGAGAGTAGTTGGAGTTGTCTCTCTCTGGAACGAGCCTCCACCTCGAATGAAATGCTTTTGGCGGTGGAAGTTGCCACCTGGCGAGAAGCACATCATGAAAAGCCGGGTGGGTCGCTTTGGGATCGCCCGCACAATGATCGAAAAAGACACTTCGTATCGGTGTAAGATCTGTAGAAATTCTGACTTCTATACTAACTATCTATTTCACTCTCTATGTGGTCGTAGTTTCCCGTATTCTCCGACAGGGATAGAGATTCATCTGTAACGTATTACCTACTCTCCTACTACAACTCCAACCGCAGGGAATAGCGTAGGATAGAGAAAGACTGCCACTCTATATCCTTTAATAAATGTAAACCCTGATATTATATTATATAATATAATAAATAGGGCTATATATTAATAGCTAGCTACTTGTAGGGCTATATATTAATAGCTAGCTACTTGCCAATTCATTTGAAATAGGCCTTGCCTGAGTTACTCATATCCCTAAATAAGGAAAGAGTCCTGCTTTCAAAGCAAATTCTTAGTCCCTTTACTTTAAGACTGAAATGGCTATACGGCTTCAAAATTCTTTTTGAAACGTATGTTGATTGAACTAATAGATGCTGGGTGAGGGCTTAAAGACCCTATTCACATAGCGTTCCTGAACACATATTTTTCTTCGGGGCGGGCGGGGGACGAGTGGGCATGAACTGTAAGCAAACAAAGAAAAGTGAGCCAACCACGAATTCCTGAACCGTAAAGAGAACAACCCTGTAAAGAGCCTCACCTAAAGGACCAGACCTGGAGCTGAGAACAAGATCGAAAGCGCAACTTCTCATTCGAAGCATGAAAGTGGTCAGGTCACTTAAAGCCGGAAGAGATAGGAGTGGCCTTATAGAAGGTTGGAGGTTGCTCGAAATCTGTCAAATACGAGCCCTTCTTGCGAATCTGCCTCCGGAAAATCTTTCTTTTATTAGTTGCATCCTCCTGCCTCGCCCTACGTCCTTATCTGGGGCACTGATTACGTTACCCAAACTAGGCTCCTTCGCTAGGGGTCACTTCTGTCTTTGTTGCTTCATAAAGTAATACACCATGCGTACTTCACTCCCGTTAGCCTAGGGGAACGCACGAAAGAAGAAAAGAAGTAACTCAGTCGACGACTTGGCTATAATCTCCACTCGCTGGCTTAGCTAGCTTACTTTCCCGCCTACTCCTACGCCCTAACGCCCAAGCCTAGGGGACTCAACTGAATAAGAGTGAACTGAGGAATCAAGCTATGCCGGTGTCGGTATCTGGGCCCGAAAATCATATCTTTTGATGAGTAGATCGAAAGAATGAATCAGGAAATGGTGAAGATGAGAATTCCAGATCTCTTAGTGGGACGGTAGCATAGTAGATGCTTGACATGGCCCAGTTAAAGCTTAGAGGGATTGCAAGGCTTAGAATGAGTGAGTAGCAAATGCTGACGGATTGGCAAATCTGACCAGGATATATAAAGAATAGGGCTAGAGCCCGTGCAAGGAGTGCATTAGCATTTCAAAAAGAAAGAAAATAGCATTTTGGTGAAGGGGAGGGATCTTCCTCCGATGCTTTCTTTTCCTCGAAGCCAGACCGAGGTTCTGAAAGAATGCGGTGAAAAAGCCTCCTTTCTAGGACCATTTCTTTATCCAGACAGACTGACGACGCCCTTCCTTCCCCTTAACCTGATTCTCCAGGAAGCGGGGGCTAGCCTATTGGGTCAAAGAATCCCTCCTTAGCCGGAAAGAGCGCTTAACGTCAATGCCCTCGCTCGCTACGGCTACGGTTATTAAAATCAGTTATTTAAAAATGGAAAAATAGAAGGAAAATCGGGTGATTACCTTTTTACCGTTCTTGCGTCAACGTCTATGTCATGCCCCAGAAGATGGTTTCAAGCCAAAGCCTCTATCAAAGAGAACGAATCTGATCAATCAAATCCTCATGCCGAAGTAGAAAGCAGCTTTCAAGTCTCGTCGGGCAATCCTTGGGTGACCGGGGAGTAAGCTCGCCTGGAGACGTACGAATAGCCAACGTGAAGGCTTGACGACTCGGTTGCACCGACATGATCACCTTAGGGACCACTAAGCAAATCTATCTTTACTAAGTCTTCGTAATGGTTTAGAATCTCCGCCAACCGTGGAGAACCAACTTGAAGGCTGGACTCCAGACTACTTGCTTTTAGCTGGAATACAGATTAGAAAAAAAAAAAAGGCCATAATCGGGCCAAACTAAAGACTACCGCTCCTTCCAATAATAATCAATCCAACGCCCTTCATCGTCGCGTCTTTCTTTGTTTTATAGTTACCCCCACTATCGTGATAGCGGCGCCACTCGTCGCGCGATACGTCTTGTAAGCGTTCCAGCAACGCATCTAATAAAGCAGTGTCGCTTGCATTTTATACCTGGAGTTCGTTGTAAGCCCTCTCTATGGTTTTTCCAGATCGTGCTCTTGTGACGTACCCAGCTCCAAGGACCGACCAGAGCTCTTCCTTCACCTTGGCCCGCATCTGTTGTCGGAATTGCTAGAATCGAGTTCTTTGCAGGTTTTCCATTGTGGGATTTTCCTTACTTGCCTGAAAGCAGGAATGAGAACAGCAGGTTAACTCTATTAACTAAGCCCTAGTAGAAGTAGATCCTTGAGTGCCATCTCTAAGCCTAACAAATTTCAATTTCATTATGCGCGAGGAGGACTTTTGCGGAAGATGTCTATCAAGCCGCCATTCCGAGGTAACTAGTAATTCCGGACAGAGCTGAAAGCAAAAAAAGGCTTGTGCAAAGGAAGTGACATCCCAAAGAAGGGTAAGGGGAATATGCCAATGAACTAAAAGCAGGGGAAGAAGCTGGGGAAGGCAAGGTTCTTTATCAGAGAATGGGCTCTTATGGAATGCCTGATTGCATTTGCACATGATTCGTAAAAAACAGCCTTTCCGCGCGCAGAGTGGATTAGCAATGAAAGCTCTTCTCTGCTCATTCTTGTCTACGATTTCCGGGGAATGAATTGATAGGAATATTAGCGGAACCACCCGGGCTCAGTACTGCTTTCTTGACTGCTTGAAAGTTTGAACTATATGATATGCTAGCACCAGCTCTTATGCCGCAACATCTACCTAATGGTAAGGCAAGGAAGGAACGCATCCAACAGCGGATTCGATAGCACATTGTTTAATTCCTCCTTCAACCCTTCCACCA
The DNA here is from genome assembly GCA_026546835.1 of Erythroxylum foetidum. Taxonomy (NCBI): domain Eukaryota; kingdom Viridiplantae; phylum Streptophyta; class Magnoliopsida; order Malpighiales; family Erythroxylaceae; genus Erythroxylum; species Erythroxylum foetidum. Next base: position 72,813 of record JANZLF010000213.1, read on the forward strand.
GGAGAATGAAGTAACTGGTTCGATAGGACCAGGGAATCTGGGGTTAAGGTCACGAAGAGTATAAAAAATCAGTAAAGAAAAAGAGGATATCAATCAATAAATGAACGAGATTCAATTGCTACATACCTAAATAAACATGTTGTCGGTTACTACACTCCCTCCACCGCCTAGCCATAACCAGCATGAAATGGGCGAAGGGAAGGCACGAAAGATAGAAGTGGAATCGAGCTAATTCGATTGGATCCGATCATCTCTTGAAATCACTGAACACCTATCAAAAGAGGAACTCGCGGCACACAAACTATATGAAACCTTATACGCCGCCTCCCATCTCAGGAGGACTTGCTTCTTAGTGCTGCGTTGGCCGGGGACTCCTTTCCTTCTTCGTTTGAATGCTTTTCTGCTTTCGTCATGATATACTCTTTCTAGACAGACTCAAGCACCGAATTCGCCCGAGTAAGGTCGACAAGAGAGTCTGTCTTTAATTGAAATCTCTGAGCGATTGAAGTGATTTTTCCACCCTTCATTGCTAGTAGTGAACTCCATTTTCCAAGGAGCGGGGGAAGAAGAGCTGCTTCTTATTCAAGACTAGCGGACCCAGCCTATACATCTCAGTTGGCAAGTCGCATCCCGCGCTTGGGTACGAAAGTAGGCGAACTTCTTTTTAGATATTATTCGGCTCTTAAAGGAGCCTCTACGCCCCTTGGGCCGGTTTCGGATCTTTTTTTTTTTTAATTTTCGCGAAAAATGCAACTTATGAAAGAAGAGAGAAGACATCCATCCTAACAAACAAGGGCTTTAGCGCCTTACTTTTCTATATCCTTTTCTCTCTAGTACCTGAATCTCCAACAAAAAGGAAAAACCTACTCGCGGCACACAGGCTATATCCGTTCGAGTAAGAAAAAGAGTAAGGACCGGTTGCTTCAACACTCGAAACGGGTAAGGTAGTACATAGGCCGATTGTAGTACTCTTGCGCTAACAAAACCCTAAGCGAACTTGTCGTAACGGTTCCACTTGGGGCACTTCTGGCATATAGAACTCTTTTTTCTTCCTTTCGATCGAGTGCTCTTATCTTTTTTCACAACGATAGGTGGCCCACCCTTTCTTTGAACCTTGTCAATGATCGAACTTAAAGATATGAACTGAGTGCCATTTGATGAGTAACTGAGAACAAGGGGGAGGGATATAGAAAGGATGAAGTAATGAAAGAGGAAGTCATTGCTAGTAGTAACGACTTGTTACGATCCATTGGTTCATATAGAATCCATGTCCTAGGTGTATCAAAAAACATTCTTTTCGCTAAGCGTATATAATAAAATAGAGTGAAAGAGTCCTCTCCGAACCGCAGGAGATAGTTGTCCATCATACGGCTCACCAACTTCACTTGCCTCTTTGGGGGGCTCGCTCCGGGCAGGTTCGGATCACTTCCAATACACAGCTCTACGAAGAGGGTTAGGAACGTTTTCAATATGATGATTTTCCCGCGATGAGAAATGAGAGTCTGTTTTGTCCACTTTCTCCATCCCCCTCTATCAAAAAAAAAAATGATCAAAAAGGAAGGCAAGCTTGCTTCTTATTCCCGTGTTCGCTCTCTTCCATCTCTGCCTGGCTCGTTGTCACCTATGTTGAAGAAAGGTTTGGAACCCTATAGAGAATGAAGAGGAGCCAAGGATCTTCCTCTCAACAGTGCTTTCTCGAGGCTCGACTCTCTCCCCTGAATACCGTTAGCCTGGGCGAAGATGGGGATAAGGATTGAAGCCCACTTAGCTCTGCCAGGCACTGGACAGGGGTTAGCTCTGTCAATGTGTAGAGCCAAGTGTAGTGTGGTGTAGTAGTAGGCACTTCTAGGCCCCTTCCCGGCTACTGGATTACTCCAGTGCTTTGGGTACTACGAACCCTCTGCCATCCATTTCAGCAGAGCCGTTTCATGAGCGGGGGGGCTAAGCGCAGTTCTTTGAATCAAACGTTGAATGAAATCGATGATTTTTTAGATATCAAAATGGAAATCGGATAGGATAGATGGATGGATCTATCTTTCTATTCATATATATTACTAAAAAAAATGGATTTGATTTTTATAGTTAAGTAGCGTAGCCCCAAATCCTTGATTTGACCAGGTTATACAATATCTGGTTCGATAGGACCAGGAAAGACTGCACTGCTTTTTTTTTTTCCCAGGAAGCGAAGGGAACGAGCTCGGCTGCTTCTCCTCCACACTGATTTTTCTCCGTGCCCGTTCCGCATGCGCTTTGTTCTCCTATTATTCTTCATTGGACGGTTCGGATGGACTTCGCCGTTCTTTCCCAACTAAAATAGAAAAAGGTATTTTCAAATCGAGATGTCGATTCGTTTTCCGCCTCCAATGAGATGGGGAATTTGTAACCCCTTATTTCTACTTTTTGGCCCTTCATCTTTCTGAATCGAGGCCTGGCCCGGCTCGCGTCGTTCCAACAACCGGCGGGGAGCACCTCAGTATACGATCGCGCGCAGTAACTGGGAGTCCTATTACACCTAAGGCCAACTTCCATTCACCAAACCAAGGTTCATCTCGTGTAGTGATTGTGGACTCGTACAAGGTGCGAAGCGTAGACGGTTGATGTATCAGACTCGACCCTATCTTTCGTAGCATGCATTCCCATCCGTGTCGCAACTGATTCGGTAAGCTACGTGTCCGGTGCACGCCTTCGGTCCCCCAAACTGACTTACTCGTGGCAACCTTCCGGCCGCCCAACGACCTATAACGCTAGTCACTACTCCCACTGGGGCTAGGAAGTAAGCCCCACAACCCAAAGCGGCGAAGAACAAATAGAATTTGCTACAAAAGCCGGCTAACGGAGGTATTCCTGCGTATGAGAACATAGTAATGGAGAAGGTAATAGCCAAAATAGGATTCGTTTTGGCTAGAGCGCCCAAATCCGCTATATATTTGACACGGGTTTGCCGTAATGCTAAAACTATGGCGAATGCATCTATCGTCATTAATGCATAAATAAAGATACCAATTAGTAGTGATTGAATTCCTTCTATGGTTCCACATGAAAAACCAGTACAAATATAACCTACATGTCCAATTGAACTATGAGCTAGAGGTCTTTTTACTTTCGTTTGAGCCATGGCGGCCAGTGCTCCTAAGATCATAGAAGCAATGCTGCAGAAAAAGAAGATTTGTTGCAATATAGCTCCATAGGAACCATAAATAGAAAGACGTGAAATATTAGCAGAAATAGAAATTTTAGGCGCAATAGAAAGGAATGCTGTAACCGGGGTGGGTGAACCCTCATAGATATCAGGTGCCCACATATATTGAGTCAAAAAAGATATGGAGTCCGAAGGGGAGGGGGGTTTTCTTCGGGGCTCGAGAGATGGAATAAATAGGGCCCCACAAGTTTTGAATTCGCCGCTGGGGAATGAACACGAAAGGGAACGAGGAATTTTCAACGAAAAAAGTGCTCTCTAAACCGAACGTGAAAGTCATTTTCCATCAGACGGCTGTTCCCGTAACTCCACTCTCGACTTGGATTATATATCCAAAAAGGTCCGCTCTCGGCCATTCCACACGCTGCCTAGCGGAGGCGTGGTTATCTGAAGTGGATTCTCTCTTTTCTAGTAGATGCCGAACCTGCTGCCCCATTGACTAAGAAGGGGGGCGGGCGCAGCAGCTACATGGACCCCTTTCTTTCTGTTGTTGCCAGCGCTTTCCCGGGCCGAGCCGGAATGATTTATTAGAATATCAAATCAAGGGCAGGCAAAGCCCGAAGGCTGCTATTCCAATAGGCCGGCGGGCGGAACGAGGAGAGGGTCCGGCAATCATACCACCGCGGTCGAAAAAGTACCTTCAGATAGCACGCACCGTAGACCATCCGCGGCCTTCTTCGTTTTCGATGAAAAACAAATCTCGATCTCCGAAAGCTTTTTCCTTCCCCCGCCGCCTCCTTCGTCGAGCCTTTCCTTTAATGGTTGGGGGAAGCATTCCCTTATCTGAACTTGGAGGGCATGATTTCCAGCCTTATTCAAATAGGGGGGGTTTGGTTTAAACATAGGCTCAAACATGATTTGAAGGTTCTAGCTACGCCATGCGAAAAATCAAAAATCTGGAAAGAGCTGCAGGGATGACAAAAAGAGGGCGCTTTCCTGTGTTGCACTGAAAAAAGAAGGACCTAAGAGAAAACACTCTTCTCTTAGTTCCTCCCGCGCCCGCCGACGCCCGGCCCGCGTTAGAGGGTAAGATTAGCAAAGCGAGAAAAGACAGAGGGAGTTTCAATAGGATCGATGTAATTGAGCTCGACTAAAAGGAGAGGAGCCCTACTTCCCTCTTTGCGACCTCATCACTTCAATTCAAGCGCAAACCCATTGATTTCTTAGTCACCGGGCTCCGCTTTGGTACTTCAGTAGGGCGAGCTCTTTGATAGTGACTTTTTGGTAGGGCGACGAAAGGCTACTTCAATGACGGAAAGAGCCGGAAACTCGAAAGGGTCGCCTTTGGAAGCGTTCGCCGGCAACCAAAGCGTCACGACAAAAGAAAAAAGGAAGGAGTGACGCTGACTGAATCCAATCCCGGAAACGAAATCAAGTTCGTTCCCTTTCGTCAAGTAGGTGTAGGCATATGTTTCACTTTTGCTTTGCTCTATTGGAACAAAGCTTTGAAAGAGGCGGAATGGAGAAAGGAAAGGGGCAAGGGCGGTCTTGCTTGGCGCGAAGGCTGCTGGTTCGGGGACAGGGTAAGGTACTAAAGGTCCTCGGACTTCCAGGCGGTCTTTCTTTTGGGCAGCTGTTCACCGTTGGATCTCGCCAATACAGCCCCCTATAGTTTTCGTTACCGAGATATCTTTTTTTTTCATTGTTCCCAGGGATTTTTTGGGGAATCCGCCCCCATGCTGCAAACAGTCAAATCTGACCCCTTGTCGCTCTTCTTTCTTTCCTCGCGGGCAGGAAGCACACCAGCAGCGTGCGTTGCGTGATTCTACTGTGTTTTTTGCACTTGACTGGGTGGACAGTTGACCGGAAGAGAACTTCGATTCGCCCGGCCAGCAGGCGGGCGGTGTGCTTATCTTGTGTGACAACACTACAGAGCGAGTGGCGCTTCTAGGCGGGCAGCTGTGTGACAACACTACAGAGAAAGCGTCGCTTTCGTGTAACATGCTATGGTCTCAATGCCCTTACGAGGTAGTGATGAGTTTAACGCGCTCTAAGCCCGGCCCGCGCGCGGTTAGGAAGATTGGCCGCAATCTGAGCAGTACCACCCACCCTACCCTACCACCTATAGGCGGCCGTCCGTACTACAGCCGCCCGAAAAGGAACTGCAGTGATCTTGAATAGGAATCCTACCGCGATAAAAAGAATCCCCATAAAAAGACCACTAGATCGAGCACCAGTGATTTCGTATCCGGTCAAAATCTTGGCTAATTGATCGAAGTGGGTAGCTCCAGTAGACCCATAGATCATGGAACAAATAGGGTGGGTAGGCCCAACCACCACACTACACGTATAGACGCGAACCCCCCTAAAAACCGTACGTGCGACTCTCACCGCATACGGCTCGCACAAAGACTCAACAATCCATCCCGAGCCTTTTCTTCCGCCTCAAATCTCCAATCCTCGATCAAACTTGCGTTCCCCAGGCGCTATTAAATGGGGTCTTTCCTGCGCCTATCGTATGTATCGGCTTGGCTTCGTCCCGAACCAAGGAGGCATTCTGGCGGGCGCGTGCGTGTAGGAAGGCCGACCACTACATAAGCTAAAAGACTACGACTACAAGCCAAGCCGGAAGCTACTCGCTTCTATTCTCGTTGGGATTGGATATAGATGGGGAATCTATAGATCGTAGTAGTTCGCCAACCTCTCTAACTAACATACGATACAATTTCACTTCACGGCACGGCAAAAAAAAAGAAAGAGCTTCGCTCGGTGGGCCTTCCTACGCTGACGAATGCCTCCTTTCTCTTCTCTGAAGTCTACAACAAAAAAGTGGGAGAGGCAGGATTCGAACCTACGTAGAAAAACTTCAACAGATTTACAGTCTGTCGCTTTTGACCACTCGGCCACTCTCCCCTTCCCGGGCCGAGGCCCCCCTTAGTTGCTTCTGGCTAAGCATCTTTCGGCGGAGGAGAGGAAGCGACTAGTCGCTTCTGGCGAAGCTGCGAGCCTACCCTTCTCGAGCCTACTTAAAAAAAAATAGCTTACGCTTCCCCAGCCTAGTCTACTAAAAAAGGGCTACAGCAAGCAAGCTTTCCCCCTTTGTTTGTTGTGGGTCGCGCCTCGCCGTAGGCACTTTTTGAATGAAATGAGTGGAGATCCTCCTTCCCCCTTGAAAATGACCAACATTGTACTAGTGGCGAAATTAGAGCATCCCACCCCAAAAAAACTCGGAACCTAAAGAGAGTTCAGTCTACAAGAAGCTGGCAGAGCTTTAGCCATTGGACTACATACATCTATCCTACCTAAACAGTCAGCCTTTGATTGTTCGTTCTTCGAATGACGCTAGTGAAGACAAATTCCTTCCGGCTAAAAAAGAGACTACTCCAGTCTTCCCATTCATTCCCAGTGGATCCTTCTTCCCCCTAAGAATTGAACGAAGCAAGTGAACCTATACGAGAGTGAGGAATAAAAACCAACAATCAACTTCCCACTTTGGATGTCCCACGATTCTGCTAATTTAGAAAGAGAAAAGGGGAGGTCAGAAAAGCGATAACTAACAATTCTCCCCAAGTAGGATTTGAACCTACGACCAGTCAGTTAACAGCCGACCGCTCTACCACTGAGCTACTGAGGAAAAACTCCCTTAAGGAAACCGACTCTCGTTCTTTGGACCAACCTATGACCGAACAAAAATGGGTTCTTTTTCAGGAAAAAAAAGTGACGATAGCAAGCCCCTCCCCGGCCGCTCCAGGAAAAGGGGGCGGCGGTCAACCATCCACTCTCGAGATTCATATTGATCAATCGATCTCCGCGTTTTGCCAGTTCGCTAAGTATACTCACTCTGCCGAGGGGCAACAAAGGTTGGAACTCTTCCTGCCAAAAAAAGGGACCTACCTCTCATCCTAGGAGTTAGCAGGTATGATAGAGTCCCCTCTCTGTTTGTCTCTCTGAGTTTCTACTACTAAGTAGCACTTCTGCTATTCAATCATAGAATCGATTCAGATCAAGCTGAAAAAGCCCTTTAGTAATCTCAACCGCTTTTTTCAAAAAATCTGCCTCCAGAAAGACGCCAAAAAGCCGTATAGTGCAGGAACGCTCACATTTTTTGGCTTCCTCTTTCACTTGAATTTCCAAATCCGGCGCGCTCCCTTCTTTCTCAAAGTCAACTTTCTCGCTTGTTAGTCAAGCTTTGAAGCCCCTACCTTTTTTTATATGGGATATTTGAAGAAGCGCAGGCCCTATACAAGGGCTTTTTCCCCAACCTATACAAGGTGCTGGTCTCGATCTCGCTTGGTGGTGCCCTTCTCGATAATTGTTGACTCAACATTGATTTCATGCTTGAGTTGGTTCCTATCCATTTTTTCAAGTAATTCGCTATCGGAAATTATTCCGCCGCGTATCTCATGCCATGCTGATTGTTTCTCCGAATCGGTTTCTAGTCAATCAAGATTCGCCATCAAGAGAGGGAAGAGCCTTGACTTTAGGTTAGGCCGGTCTCGTCATTCACGAAATTCCCCCGTCCATCGATCAATCACGCGAGTACGCATCTAGTCAGCACATAGCGAACGAAAAAAGCGTTCATCCTGAACACTTCGTGCCTCAATCAAAATGTCTATTAATTGATCCTTATGAATTCGGTCAAAGTCTCCACGGTGTTTTCACGCCCCTCTATTGAGAGGTGCACCATGTTGATAGGAATCGGCAAAGACCTGATTGTACACGTCCTCGAGGGCAGCATTCATGGCAATCATCACTCTTTTCTCCCGAGGGCATGGTATGGCTTTGTTCTTGGTGTTGTTTAATAGATGTCGAGTGCCGTCCGTCCGAGAATCTCCATCTGCTCTAAGTGGGCGAGCTATCATCCTTATGTCAGGTTGGTTGTTTAAAATCTTTTCTCTTTACCCTTTGCATCTTCATCTTTTTTTTTTAAAGTCCAGACCCTGGATCTGAATTAGTCCTATTTCAGGTGCAAAGCCTCTGAACTCTTTCTCTCTTTCTTTGATTTCTCCCCCATTTTTCATTTTGTTGATTGAAAGAGGATAAGCGCTATCCATTGAGTAAAGGGAGGATTTGCTACAGTGATTCGGGCGGGCCCCTTCGAGAGTTGCGGGTCCTTGTCGCTGCATGAGTGGTAGCTCATGCTCATGCTCAAATCTCCTCCGACACGAGTCCTAGTCGTTGCGCTGCGGTCTGTTTCCCGGCTTCTCTTGCGCGATTTGCATTTCTGATTGGTTTCATCCATCTCCGACCCTAATGAATCGAGTCTGAAGGGCCAGTCAATCAGTTCGGGTTCTCGGTCGGTTCCCGTTCGCCTGCCCCCCTCATAGTCCATTAGTGGGTAGGGTGGTCAACTTCGAGGGCTATTTCTTCAGACGTGTCCTCGACAACCTGGCGGTTGTTCGGTCTCCGCTTTTGGGGGCGGGAGTGCTTGGTCGCTGGGGTTTCCTTTTCCTCAACCAATTCGGTTGTGTCAGCCCGGTCTAACATTTTGTTATGAGCTGGCTGAACAAAGATAGATTGAAGGGGCGTAGCGTTTGAGTTTAACTGGCATAGGACCTTCGATCGATCATGGGGCGTATTCTAAAAACGGAATTGGAAGCGTAACGTAAAAAGCTCCTTCTCATGTTGCATTTCTTTGGTTAGTATGTTGTCTGTGGATTTCTAACAAAGGAAAGCCCCCTTATGCCATTTGATTAATTAAAGTTCCGTGCTGCTCGCCACTCCCCGAGGCCAAGGACGGGGTCGAACCGTCAT